>JAXIVJ010006940.1:0-63547 GCA_036785665.1 Chirona hameri
TAGTGTTTTCGGACTGCCCGAAGTGATTTTCGTGCTTCTTTTCTTTCGTGTTTTATATTTTTATCCTCGTTTAGTATTTTCAATTTTGGTCATTGGCCTCGCTCGCCGAAGCTCTATTCTACCGTTCCCGGAAGAATTTACCACCGCCGTCTCAACCAATCACAAGGCCGGGCACTCCCCTACCGTCTCCAGCCTACCGTCGGTGTCGACAGCAGCCCGCGCGCCGGACCAGGGAACTACATGGCCGACCCTCCGCCACTCGGTGCCATCCATCACTCGCCACCCGGTGCCCACCCGGGCAGTGGCGGCATAAGGCGACACCGCAAGGGGAGAAGAGCCGGCCATCGCGTTCAGGCACGTCGTCGTCACGCCATCGACGATGAACATCAACGACGCCTGAACCACGGCCGCGCTCTGATCCCCTCACCGGCCCGGAATCCGCCTCCGGAACAGGGGTCATTACAATCAGCCATGGACGCGCCACCGGTACGAGGCGTGGAGGTAGCGGCATCCAGCCGACTGCTCCCGGCGCTGGGGCCTCGTCGCCCCGTCGTGTAGATCGCCAACCGACACCTGAGACGGACCACCGACGGGGCGACCGCCCGGCCCGATCCGACGCACCAGCTGCCGGCCTGCGGAGCCAGCCCCGGCACAGGGCCCGAGCGCCGGCCGGACCCTTAGCCGCCCTCGTCGCCTAACCATGGCCCAGAGGCCATGCAACCGGCCAGACTCGCCCGGTGCGGACAGTGGCGCCCTCCGAGATCTGGAACTAGAACTGCATGGACGCTTCACCAGTGGGCCGAGTCATACCGAGTCAGCGATCGGCGTCGTCGTGTCGAGTCGTCTCGACTGCCGTCAGCCTGGCGCTGGGCCACCCACAGAGCGCTGTCTGATAACTCCTACGCGACTGACGGAGCGGGGATCGACACCGGGCAGACGGGGCACCTCGTCACCAGCGTGTGACCTACCCAGCGTGGCACAAGCGACAGCCAGGATCACCATGGAGCTGCTCAACATCCATTCGCTGCTCCCCAAGATCTCCGACATTAGAGCCGAGATACAACAACGGGATGCTGACCTTCTGTGCTTCACAGAGACGAATCTGAAGACCCGCACTCCCGACAATTTCATCAATCTCCCCGGGTACAACGCTTTTCGACATGACAGACACATCGGTCGCAAAAATCCGGTGGAGGAGTTGCAATATTCATCAAGGGGTTCTTGCAAGCAACCGATATTACCAATTCGGTACCTACCATCACTTCGTCGCACAACGAGTCTCTCTGGCTCAATGTCAAGCTAAACAAACAACGATCAACCATTATAGGCTGCATCTACAGGCCTCCATCTACCTCACCAGCGCAGATCCACAACGACTTCAACCTCATCGAGGAACAGCTGCAGTCCATCATCTCTGCTCATCCTTCCAATAGGATTATATTGGCTGGAGACCTTAACGTCGATGCTCAGACGAATCCACCAGCTTATCAGCGTCTCCTGGAGCTAGAGAGATACGGACTAGGCAACCTGGTGCAGGAGCCCACCTTTCACTGCGGTGACACCAGGTCTGTGCTTGATGTGGTTCTGCTGTCTGCCGCGCTGGGCCAGGGACCTAATCCGCCTGTGTGTTCGATTCAACCTTGTGATTACACATCCCACCATCACCGTGTAACGATTACCACTGTCATACCTCGCACCAGGTCCAGACCCATGTATCACACAGGTCGCAATTGGCGTAGGTTAGACAAGGTGGCGCTAGTGTCTGATGTCAGTGATGCAGATTGGCGTGTAGTTGTCAGGCGGGAGGAAACCTGTGAGGATCAGTGGAATTGTTTCTCAGCTGAAATGAACCGCATACTCGATGTTCACGCCCCCATCCGCAAATACCGCGTGCTTAATCCTGCTCCACCGCTGATTAGCGACGATACACGGGACTTAATGAGTCAACGCAGGGAGGCTAGGGCAGGGACTGCCAGAGGGGCTTACCATCGACTTAACCCGCGCCGTGCCGGTGCTCGGCGCCAACTTCGCCGTGCCGGGGGGGGGGGGGGGTGTTTAGACTCCCCCCTCCAACTCGGAAACTAAAAGGGCTAGAAAAACGCAGAAAAGCGTGTTCGAAAGCTCTCGAGAAGCACATTCGAAAGTACTAAAAATATTTTTTTCCTAAAGCCAATATTGAGGTCACCAGAGGTCATCAAAGGTCAAATTGTCCTGTTTTAGGACATTGCTCCAGAAATTCCCATATATCTCAGAAACGATGATAGTTAGAAAGAAACGGAAAAGGCAAACGCCAGCCAGTAAAATTTGTAATCGGTAAGATGTCCTCAGATTTGATCTCAGGTCAATATTTGAGGCTCCAGAGGTCAAAAAGAAAAAGAAAGTTTTTTTGCTAAATCGTTTTTTGCTATTAACTTTTTACTTAATAGAGATAACGGAAAACTCTTTACGCCATTGTGTTTATCTTGTCAAGGCGCTTGGAATTATATATATGGTGACCTTGTTAAGTCAACTTTACAATTTTGCCTAAGGTCAAGGTCATGTGGTGACCCAAGTAGGTCATGTTGCATATGGGAAGATGTACCTCGACGAGACAAACACATTGGCGTCGGTTTCACTTCTCTATAGTCATTATGTCGAAAGTTATTGACATATAACTGTTGGTGACATCGGATAACCTCGGCTGACCCTGTAGGGATCAGTGAACAAAAATGGCACCTAGGTCATCAAGAAGGGCCTATAATAACATGATCCAGAAGGAATTAGACTGATATCTTGCGTATCTTTGGAATAGGAAGCATTTAAATATTTCCCCATTGACTTATAATGGGGAGGTCACGAAATTGACCCGACCTTAGGTCGCTGATATAAAAAATTCAAGATAAACAAATTCTAGATACATATGACCTTATAAAATCCTGTAAGTATAAAACCGATCATCTAAAAACTGTGACTGTGGTACGACCACAAGTTTTTTTTGGAGGTGGGGTCACGTGACCTGGTCTGGTGACCTGACCTGAGATGACCCGATGTATTTGTTTTTACATAATGTGCGCAATGGATGCCCGAACAGCTGTGTCAAAAAACGGAGGCGCTGCGCGCCGCCGTTTTTTCGCTATCCTCGAAAACCTGAGGGGGGGTGTCTAAACACCCCCGGCACGGCGCGGGTTAATACTGAGGTCAAACGGGCCATCCGTAGGGACACGCGGGATAGCATTACCGAGCGAATCAACAGCACACCCTCCTCATCATTGTTCCGGCTACTGCAGCCAGTAATAGCTCCCAATTGCGGTCCGCCCACCCAACCTGAGAACCTGACACCAGACGAAATGAATAGCTACTTTACTTCAGTAGGTACAGAGACGCGAGATCTAGTCACCACTCAGTATCAACAGTCTAACCGCGAGGAGTTGCATGTCCGTCTCCCACGTGTGAACACTGGGGCTCTGAATATAATCCCCGTCATTTTAAAACAGGTGCAACGCGCCTTGTTCTCTATGCATACCAAAGACTCGGGTGTGGAAGGTGACATCCCTGTGCAAATTTTAAAGCTATGCTTTCCGGTTATTGGCAAAATTATTCTACAGATAATAAATACCAGCCTTGTGACTGAAACGGTTCCGTCCAGTTGGAAGTGTGCCATAGTTATACCCATTCACAAAAGGAACGACCCATCTGAGGCATCGAATTTCAGGCCCGTCACAATCGTCCCAACCATTTGTAAGCTTGTAGAAAAGCTAGTATATCATCAGTTCACTTCATACGTGGTGCATCACGGTCTTTTTAGCTCTGATCAACATGGTTTTATTGAAAAACATTCGACACGCACCGCTCTTTTATCCATTACTGATACAATATTGCAAGGCATGGCCGACTCTGAAGTAACACTTCTTACTCTGATTGACCTGAGTCGCTGTTTTGATGTGGTGGACCATTCCATGCTGCTAACCAAGCTGCGACAGCTTCAAATATCAACGGGTTGGATCCAAAGTTTTCTAGGTCATACTCAACGCGTTAGAGTGGGACAGACGCTTTCAGAACCTCGCGAAATCACAATCGGCAAATTCCAAGGTTCGTTCCTGGGTCCATTATTATAGTTATAACATCTTCAGCAATGCCATCGCATGTTTCATCCCACATTACATCAACGGCTTCCGCGTCACCGTCGTGCGCTACGCCGACGATAGCCAGCTGGCCATCACGGGCCCTCGCGCTAGGCTGGATGAGATGAAGCGGTCACTGGAGTCGGTGTTGGATGTGATGTGCACGTGGTTCATGCAGAATGGTATGTTGGTGAACGCCAGTAAAACCGAGCTGTACAGTTGTGTGGGGACCGCCGCCACCTCTGCCAGTTCAAGGACCCAGTGTTCATCGTGTACATGGAACAAACGCTGCAGTGCTCCAAAACAGTTAAGAACCTCGGAGTTATCATGGACCCTTATCTGTCCTATGAGGATCATATATCTCATGTGGTAGGTAAATGTACAGGCATACTCATAGGCATACTGAATGCCAAGCAGGTTCTCCCACCGAGTGTTCTACCAAAGATCATCGATGCGCTGGTGTTCTCCCATGTGAGATACTGTGCACAAGTGTATGGCAGTGCGAACCTTACTGACATATCGAAATTCCAAAAAGTGTTCAACTTCGCTGCCCGAGTGCTATCAGGACGAAGAAAATACGACCACATCTCTGATGTTATCGAGGAACTAGGCTGGCTATCGGCGCATCAATACGTGATGTACTTCAACCTCTGTTTGATGCATAGCATACTGACGACCGGAAAACCTGACGTTATCCGTTCGTCACTGGTGTACAACCATGCAATTGCTCGCCGTGATACCTGGCAGTCAAATAACCTCGCCCTGTCTCGTGTAAAGTTGAACCACGGTAAAAGGCAGTGCATGTACCGCGCTGCTAAGCAGTATAACGGGCTTGCCATCAACCGAGGAGTGTCCGGTATGTCCCAGAGGCTCTTTAACCCGCGCGGCGCTGGGGTCTCCAGCCGAACGCGCGGCGCTGGGGGTGGGGTTAAATTTTACCCCCCTCGTATCTTCCGAACCAATAACCGCAGCGGGACGCGCAATGCGGCGATCGCAAGCTCTCAACGAGAAGAATCGAATGCATACTCGAAATTCTTAAAATAAGGTCACATGTCAGGTCACGGTCAGGTCAAATGTAAAATGTAGGTATTTGAGTTTTTGGGGCTATACTTTCCATCCAAAGCCTTATATTGCAACTATTATCTCACAAAGTGGTCCAGAGTGTATAATGCATTTCCCGCATAAGCAAAAGTGAAATTGTAAGCAAAGGTCAAGGTCAAGGTCTGGTCAAACAAGGTCACAGGTCTACGAAAGCCATGCGACACATGTTGTATGGGTTATTTTACACGTATAATTCGATAGAAGCAACCATTTTCACAGCCTGACACCATATAATCGTCCTCAAGTCAAGGTCAGGTCACAAACAGGTCAAAATTTGAAATTGATTAATCTAAATAAACATTGCATGTTTCTAGTCTAGTTTTGTCTTCGAAATACAGTGGTGGCATTTATTTGTCTGTATCTGGTCAGTAAAAGCCAAAAAACGCAATTTTAGAAAATGACGTCATGAGTTACTTGTTCTTAGAGAGCCATAAGTCAGTCAAAAATAAATAAATTGCTTTGAAATTTGGTTTGAACATCGTTCATACTCGGTTCTCTAATATATCTTCCGTTTTTTTGAAAATCTTCAAACAAAAAACTTTTGTGGAAATTCTTCCCCAAAAATCAGTTTTTTGCATTTTTGGGGATCAAAAACCCAAAATTATGAAAATCTGAGATAGCCATGTCAAAGAAAATCTTATTTCCCTTCTTTTGACGTTTTTTATTTGCAATTTGCAGTGACACGCTATTTTCTACGATTTTTCAAACATTTAACGATTTTTCACCAAAAATGACATGGCATGACGTCACTAAAACGTCATTATCTGCCACAAATTTTCACGAATTAAAAAAAAAAATGGCAGAAGACGTAGAATTGATGCACTATAAGCTACCGTAAGTTTCACTTTGATATCTGTCATAGTTGTCAAGTTATGGAGAAAATCCGGGAGGGGGGGTAAAAATTACCCCCCCAGCGCCGCGCGGGTTAAGTCACACGTCCGCAAGTCGCTTCGCAGCACCGAGTAACTGTAGATTAACTGCTCGATTGACTGTCTCGAATGAGTCAATGTAAATTTGTGTTTAAGGTAAAATTGTGCATAGAGTATAAGCCTGCAGTGCAGTGGCAGATTAGATGAACGATTAGTCATGTAAAGTCATGTATATGAACCACGTCTGCCTTTTATGTGACGAGGGTCTAAGAATAACCCAATCAATTGTGGAGAGACCCGATGATGTATACAATACAATACAATACAATACAATATCTGTTGGGTGATTTTGCATTTCACCACTTATTTTGCTCAGCATTGCGTACTTCAAAATATACATTGTGTCAGTGGGCTATTATTGCCTCTTTGACAGATGTAGCTGTATGATAGGATGGTGCTAAACACAAAATTATGGCAGCACCAGCATTGCGCCTGGGGACACTACGTGGCACCACTTGGATGGAGCAACACGTGCCAAACGAACTCTGTACGGATTGGGTGCAACCCGTCAATCACACTTTGAACTAGCGCGTGTTGACTTCACGATCTCAAAGCTTCGCCAAAAACCAGCCATAAGCGACATTTTTGATCGGCATGCCGCTTTGACGTATCGGCGGCGACTACAGAAGTCATATAATATATCTTCCCGTGGGAGATTGCTATTGTGTCAGGGGCATACGTCCCAGTGGCAAACAGCGCTGCCTCAATCGAGAGGCAGTGGCAAAAACCGTAATGCTGGAGACAGGAAATTGCTCGATGTCAAATAGTCCGTGAGGTGAAAACTTGTGTCGCTTAATGCAGCACAAATTGGGTGAAGGTCGATCGTTCTTCGCAGTGGACTGTTGCTCGATGTCAAATAGTCCGTGAGGTGAAAACTTGTGTCGCTTAATGCAGCACAAATTGGGTGAAGGTCGATCGTTCTTCGCAGTGGACTGTTATGATTGGACATATTTTAGATGGAATTACGGTGAGTGCTGTCCACTGTTGTGGCATTCCCAGTTCACATTCTATAAGCTGTTCGTAATGCTGAGACGATAAAGTCCTAATAAGGCGCACATTATTTCCAACATGTTGATAGTAATGCCTTCAGAGCGTTAGAGGCGAGCCCATTTGCTGCGGTACTGCTGACAGCTCGGGCCAATATCTTGGTAACGTATTGTAGCGAATGTCTTGGCACTACAGATAATCACATTTCACATATTGGATGTGCCAGGAAGCAGAGCAATGATCGCCACAGCCTCTCTCTCTCCAATGGTTCATCTCCTGGCATCTCATTCAAGAACAGCCACCATGCCAGTGGCAAAGGAATACGTTAGTGATGGTTTTCGGACCCAAACCGATTAACACCGAGATGGAACCGCGCAGGCTATCGATCTGAATGACCTGACCAACACGTTAGGTCAATGTCAGGTGACTGTAAGCCGAGCTCAGGTGGCTAATCATGACTCGATAAAGCCATTTCACAATATCGATAGCCCCCAGCGACTTGTATATACGCTTTATTCGTTTTAAGTTATCTAACATGTGCGGGAGTGCCTGCTAGAACGCACACATCAGCGCTGTTTCGAGATTGGAAAATACCGAAACTTACTGATCTTGTACAGCAACAGATCAGACACATTTTACATGAAATTTTGTGTGGGAGACTTCCTCGTGTTATAGCTGAGAAATGCACATTATACGTACCAACTCGATTAACTAGAACACCTCAGCACTTCTCCGAACGAATTCGATCTATTACAGGACAAGTAATACCCAATTATAGACTTAACAACTATCGTCAATTCTCTCTATTCTGCAGAGCTCCTTTAATATGGAATTGTGTTATTGCTCGACATATACCAGATATCCGAGATGTTCCGTTGAGTAAAACATTACAAAAAACGGTTAAGTTAATCTTTATTTGTTCCTATTAGTTTGTATATCAAACAGGTTCCTCCTAGGAGGAACCTGTTTGATATACAAACTAATGGGAACAAATACAGAGTAACCTAACCGTTTTCTTTAAAAAAATGTTTTACTCAAAGGAACATCTCGGATATTCTCGAGCAATATTTGTCGAGCAATAACACAATTCCATAATTGACCAGCTGGTCAAGTCATCCACCAAGCTCATCCATATAGTACTATAAACGGTGTTGCAGGACAGGGCCCCAGGAAACGCTGTAGCCCTATACCCTGTGGACACCTAACGTAACTGGTATATATTAATAAGGTGCCTGTTGCAAACTGCCCATACATTAGATACTCAACGCGCTTTAGTTTCAGTAGCCTTCTCAGCTAACTATCATCTGTTCTGTTTTCACTGTGGCCATTCAAACAGACTACCTGTCATGACTGTATCCACGTCCGCATCATTACCCTGACCATGCCGCCCTACCTACGTTCTCAGCCTCCGACAGTCGGACTGCGCCGCCTCGGCCGGAGGTGATGACTCTCAGACTCCGACGGTGGCGGACCGCCGCCTCGGTCGGCCGGTGGTGACTCTCTGCCTCCGATGGTGGCGGACCACCGCCTCTGCTGGCCGGTGATGACTCTCGGCCTCCCGACAGTCGGACTGCACTGTCTCGGCCGGCCGGTGATGACTCTCGGCCTCCGACAGTTGGACCGCCGCCTCGGCCGGCCGGTGATGACTCTCGGTCTCCGACAGCTAGACCACCGCCTCAGCTGACCAGTGTGGTCTCTCGGCCTCAGACAGTTGGACCGCCGCCTCGGCCGGCCGGTGATAACTCTCAGCTCTGTTATTTGTCTCCAGATGCGGTATGTATATTTGTTTGTATTGTTTTTCGTTTACCTTGATGGCGCTACCCAAACCCTTACATAAAACTAACAGTTTAACATATTCACCCTCTAACATAACTAATTGTCATATCCATTCCACCCTTCCCTAATGGTAGCGCCATCTATACATTATGTTTCATTGCAAGTATACGATAGGTTGTTTGCTACTGCGCCTACCGGATTTCCACAAATATACCGCCGGAGAAATCCGGTCGAATAAAACAAAATATTAATATGAGGATAGCCAATGGGGAGGAATTTGTAACACCTCAAAACAATTGAACTGCAAAAACTAGAGGCTGGAGCCGCCACTGCTGACCTTTTTAGTGCGAAAATACACTATGGGATTGATTGCAATGTATACCAATTTTATATGCAAAATAATACTTATAACTGCAACAGTACATACAGCCTCCCACTTTCTGTACCTGAGTGGGCCTCTGCCAAAAATATGTGCAATCCCAGTATCTATGATGCATTTTGCTGTGGAAATATTCTGACGCATTTATTGTACCGTACAATACGAAAGAAGCATGCGCCACACCATGACATTCGTAACCATTGAAGCGTGACAGATTGCCTCCCAAAAACAAGGAACTGGCACCGCCTCTGCTGGACCGAGTATGTTCAAATGTTGACACAATACGTGCACATCAATTATAAGATAATTGAAAACGTTTTAGCATGTTGGGCTAGACGGTTTTGGAGCGAAAGGCCAAGCGACAAAACACCGAGTGGGGGGGGGGGGGGGGGGATTTGTTCCCGCGGAGACTAGCGTTAAATCACAATCAAAAGGATGCTTTGAGGTATTGTTGCAATAAGCTTCACCTCGATGGTATACTTACATATCTCAATAAACAATATTCTGAGAATGATAAAGGTGATCTAAAATAGCCAGATGCGATGCCATGCATATGTTTAACAGGTATGTACAGCATGCCTCAATTTAACCCTTGCCCTACGGGGGGAGGGGCCTGACAGGCCCACCCCTGAGGTTTTTCTTGCATACCTTTTTACACATACAGCACATCTTGCTGAAATTTTCGGTAGCTGAGTTTACAACAATTATACGTATTCTTTATACATTTAATTGACATTGGTTAAGTAATTTAGGAGATAATCATGTTTTGGTGACGTCATCTTTGTGGAAAAACGATACATATTTTAAAAATGGTAGACAACAGGGTCTTAAAGAAAATTACAAACACAATTCACCAAATATAAAAAATAGCATTTTCTTTAAAATGGCAATCTCGGATTGACAAAATTTTGGGCTTTGGACTCCTTAAATGATTTTTTTTAATCCCCACAAAATCAAATTTTAAGCAGATATTAGAAAAACCGGACAATAGATCAGAGAACTGTGTATGGAAAATACCCATACCAAATTTCAAAGCCATATCTTCATTTTTGACTGAGTGATGGCTCCCAAGTGTAAGAAACTGATGGCATCATTTTTTAGACTAACTTTTTTGTACTTTTGTTGACAAGATACGAACAAATAATTACCTTTTCTGAATTTCTGAGCCAAAACTGGTCGGGGAATATGCCTTTTTTATACATTTATCAATTTCTAATTTTAAGGTTTTCTAAAGAGCAAAATCACTGTTCTGGACGTGGTAAATCCGAGGTCATTCACTTGACCTGGAAGGTCATTTGTTGACCTGAAACCTACAAATTGCAAACTGTTCGATTCCACTCATGACAGGCAACGTGCTGGTCCTTACCGCATTGCTCTAAGTTGCTTGGCTTATAAGTTAACAGGGGAAGGGGCTTGTCAGCCCCCCCGTAGGGCGAAGGTGAAAAAAGCTCCCGTAGGGCGATGGTTAATGCGATATTGTATAACCATAGTTGTGCATGACCCAGGAGCAACACATTAACTGTTAATATATAAAATGTAGGTACACCTACGTTTTATACACGAACCACAACAAACGCGTTTCTGCTGCAAACTTAAAATGTGAAACATCTTAAAATTAAATTATATCTGCCAATGTAAGCCGTGATATGAAGCTATGCATTATGCCTTGCTGCTTCAACAGAAAAATAACATTCCAATAGAAATAATTAGCTATATAACTTTTAATGTGGGCGAGGATGGATGACATTGTTATAATTACAATTATGTGAGTGAAAATGATCTTAACCATGTCAAATATTTTTAATTTTAGGAAAACAGCCAGGAAGATAGACCAACAAGCTTTTGGCATCACGCCATTATCAAGTTTTTTAAACTTGATAATGGCATAATGCCGAAAGCATGTTTGTCTATCTTCCAGGATTTTTTCTAAAAATAAAAATATTTGACATGGTTAAGATCATTTTCCCTCACATAAGCTATATAACTTGATGCATCTCGTCACTACAAAATACTTCCTGAATAACACATTGTGCGTAATGAAAAGAAATGCGAAATGATATGTTTTTGGTAAATTCCTTCTTTCAAACATGTTAATGAAATACGACTCCAACTGAACTGACTTACATTAACAAATTTGCTTCTTGTTTATTTCGTTACACGATTTTAGAAACTAATCGACGAATTTTGTGGCCTAATTATATGCAGGTTTGATAAATAGTTGATACACCTTCACATGCCATAGATAACCACTTGAGCATGACTATCCATTACCCATACATATTCGAACAAAATATAACACGTAAGTGACATTAGCTTTTTAGTGGTGATCACCGAAGTATTTTAAATAGTCACTCCTATGCACATTTCTTCGGTACGGAAAAATGCATTTGTATCATGCAGTGCGCACAGCAACCGTCAGCAACTTGACTGTGCAACCTTGCGAAATTAGACGAGTGTCGAACACCAAAACTGGTTATTCTTGTCTGCACCAATTTGAGGGCGTCGCCAAAACTAACGCCTTTGATTGGTCTACGTCCAGGGCGTGTGTCCCAGCTCTCGGTATATAAGCAGATTTCGCTTTGAAGAACACATCGTCTTTGATACGCTTAAAGAAAACTCGTGAATTCATCATGAAGTGCATTGTAAGCATCAACTGAAATTGTTGCTATTTGCCCATTCCGTTCAGGTTCGGGATGTTTTCGCTCAATCATAAACGTAACTTTGTTTGTAATCAAACGTTCATCACTACATTTTTTTCAGAGACAGTTTTATATTGTTGTAAACAATTTGGTGCATAAATTTGTTGCCTTTAAAATGTTGGTATCTGAGCCATTGAAACATATGCATTTGTAGCAGGTTCAAGATTTCTGTTACTGACCGTGTTTTGAACATTTTCAGGCGCTGCTGCTGGTGGTGGCCACGTGTGCCTCGGCGTACTACTATGTGGGCAGTAACCCATACGTCTATAGCTCCGCGTATTACGGCGGCGTCAGTCCGCTTTGGGTAAGAAGATACTCTATCCCGTTACGAGCCTCTAGGAAACGTTTCTTGCATGCGTTGAATACATAAAAGTAATGCAAATACAATTTAAAAATCATATCAATTGGACAGTGAATTATGACGGCATTGGTGTATGAACATTGACACAGAAGTCCAGCTGCGAACAAGCCACCTTTTTGCATTCCTGGTTAAATATGGTCTATATCCACGACCCTTTTCATATATCAGTGTTTACCACAATCACAAAGCATGTTGGCGCACCTATAATTAAAGACTCGCTGTTCTGTGAATATTTTTTTTTCTTCTCAATACGAGAGCATTGAACAGCGTCTAAAAGGATTTGTCCTTTTATTGGAGTGCTTCTATGTGTAGCGATAAATCGGAAATGAAAACTAGCGGTGTACTTTTTTATAAATAATTCGAAGATAGTGATGTTTCGTATCTGATACACAATATAATGAGTGTATGTAATATTTTATCAATAAATCGATTCATTTTATTGATTTTTTTCTCAAAACAATAAAGTCACAATAGTTTCATTTGACAACAGGTGTAAGAAGACTTAAACTACCAGGACAAAAGTATAACTTGCCTAACTCTCGCATAAAGAAGCCTACGCATACATATTTGCGATAAGTTGCTGAGTGTGGCTTACTTTGATATGTAATTGTTTCAGAGGAAGAAGCGAGATGCTCCCGAGGCGCCGGCTGCGGACCAACAGGCGGACGAGTCAATGTTTTACAGCAACTACTATGGCCACCCGTACTCCTATTCTCCCTACACCAAACTTCACTATCTGAAGAAACGTGAGGCCCCGGCCGAAGATCAGCAGGCCCAGGACTCAACGATTTTCTACAGCGGCTACAACCATCCCTATGCGTCTTATGGGCACCCGATGTACTACTATAAGAAGTAGTTAGGTTGTCCTTACCTCGCTGATTGTCACTGAATCTTCTATTGCACTTGGACTGACGAACATTGTTTGCAAGCATTACATACGAAGGGTACTGTACTTGTTACTTAGTGCGCATCGATGTGGTAGTTATTCGAATAAAACATTGCAAGATGTGGTATGGTGTTCGGCTGTGAAGGCGCTATCTTCTCAAAAGTAGTTCGGAACCGATGGGACATGAAGCAATGAAACTAATGAAAATGTGTCGACAAAGGTACCGTCTCTAAAACGTAAGTGAACATTAACATTTTAAAACAATATTTCAGTGCTAAAATCAACCTGTGACATGTCCATTGCCGCTTTTTTTAGAACGTGTGCCGTACCGTCAAAACCACAGTGAGCTAAGCGATAAAATATCATGGCCGGAAAGCGCATTCAGACACATCTAATACCCACCCTAAAGTTATTTTTATATCCAAAAATGAAGCTTATAATTGCAGCTATGCTAAGACGCTACACGACCTATTTTGTTAAACGTATACAATATTTCATCAAGCTATTTAGGTCGGAGCAATTTGCGACGGCAAAGCCTCACAGGGGAAAATAAATCCTGAGAAGCATGCTACGGAGAAACCCAACCTCCGTGCAGCGAATATAAAATTGACGCATATATCAATTCCAAACTCTTTATTGTAAAGCCTACCCGAGATCGGTGATCTATCTCGGCAACCATGAGTCGCACGGACATGGGACAAACACAGATGTGTAGATAAATGATCGGCCCGGCATATGCAATGTGACACGACCGACACCGCCCGACACCGCCCGACACCGCCCCACAACGCCCGACACCGCCCCACACCGCCCGCCACCGCCCGCTACCGCCCGCCATCCACACCCACGCCCAACCTCACGGCCACACCCACCACACCCACACCCACCAAACCCAAACCACCCACACCGCCCAAACCGCCCGCACCACCCGCACCACCCGTACCATCACCAGCACCATCACCATCACCATCACCATCACCATCACCATCACCATCACCATCACCATCACCATCACCATCACCGGCAACACCGCCAACACCACCCACACCACCCACACCGTCACCGTCACCGTCACCGTCACCGTACCGTCACCATCACCATCACCATCACCATCACCATCACCATCACCATCACCATCACCATCACCATCACCATCACCATCACCATCACCATCACCATCACCATCACCATCACCATCACCATCACCATCACCATCACCATCACCATCACCATCATCACCATCACCATCACCATCACCATCACCATCATCACCATCACCATCATCACCATCGCCATCATCACCATCGCTATCATCATCACCATCGCCATCATCATCACCATCATCAGATGAAGTGATATCACCATCGTCAGTTGAAGTGCTATCACCATCATCAGATGAAGTGCTAAAATCAGCCTGTAACATACCCATTGCCAGTTTGTTTTTAGAATGTGTGCCTTACCGTCAAAACCACAGTGAGCTAAGCGATACAAATCACATGGCCGGAAAGCGCATTCAAATACATTTAATACCCCCCCCCCCCCCGAAAGTTATTTTTATATCCAAACATGAAGCTTATAATTGCAGCTTTACTAAGACGCTACACGACCTATTTTGTTAAACGTATACAATATTTCATCAAGCTATTTAGGTCGAATAAATTTACGTCGGCAAAGCCTCACAGGGGAAAATAAATCCTGAGAAGCATGCTACGGAGAAAACCAACCTCCGTGCGGCGGATATAAAATTGACGCATATATACATTAAAAAAAATATTTATTGTAAAGCCTACCCGAGATCAGTGATCTATCTCGGCAACCATGAGTCGCACGGACATGGGACAAACACAGATATGTAGAAAAATGATCGGTTCGTCGTATGAAATGGGTCCAACACAGATGTGTACAGACATGATCGGCCCGGCGTATGCGCTGTTGTTCGATCAGCAGCGCAAGGCATATGTAAAGTTACTGGCCCACACCAACACCCTCACCCACAACCACAAACACCAATGCCCACACCGACAACACCTCCCACACCGCCCACACCACCCACGCCATACACACCGCTACACCGCAGACACCACCCCCACCGCCCACACCGCCCACACTGCCCACACCGCC
The DNA here is from genome assembly GCA_036785665.1 of Chirona hameri. Classification (NCBI taxonomy): domain Eukaryota; kingdom Metazoa; phylum Arthropoda; class Thecostraca; order Balanomorpha; family Balanidae; genus Chirona; species Chirona hameri. The sequence continues at coordinate 15,340 of JAXIVJ010006940.1, forward strand.
CACATCAATCACACCACCCACACTCCCCACACCACCCACACCGTCACCGTCACCGTCACCGTCACCGTCACCGTCACCGTCACCGTCACCGTCACCGTCACCGTCAACATCACCATCACCATCACCATCAACATCATCAGCACCATTACCCTCCACACACCCACACACACACCATCGCCAACACCCACAACATCACACAAGCGATCACCCACACCATCGCACACACCCATACCATCACACACACACACACCCACACCATCACTCACACTAACACCATACCCACACCCACAACCTCTCTCACACCCACACACACAATAGCATAACGAATCAATTTGCGCATAGCGCAAACATCCCTCTAGTCCTCTATTATAAAAGGAGTAGTGCCTACGCGTTTCAACACTAGCCTATCGTCCGAGCGCTCAGGCTTAGCCAATTGTCCGAGTGCTTCAACGCTAGGCCTATGGGAGCGAAGTGAAGCTTCGCTTGCCTCACCTGTTGTCTGTTTTTATAATCTTAATAGCTCAGCACTTGCAGCGTCGTGACAAAAACAATCGACGCGAGAGGTGGCTCTCTATCTGAAACTTTTGGTCCCATCACTGTCGAGTGCGTCGTTTATTCGTGGCCCTATGTACAAAAACGGCCGATTCCTCCATTGACAATACACTAATTTAGCGAAAACGCCGCGTACGAAATTATTGACCAAATATTGTTGCATACCTGGCTGATATTTCGGCAACCCAAGTTGCACCGACAAGCCGAAAACACATATGTGTAGAGGATAGAGGAAGAAGTGGCACGGAATATGCACTGTCGGTGCATCAGCGTAGCCTTGCACGTACAAAGTCAATCGCTAAACAGCTGCAATTTAGGCTTTTATCAAGTCTAACACGATTCAAATCAGTGCTCGGAACCAATGCGACGCCAAGAGATGAAATTTTGCCAATGTGTAAGCCTATGTACTGTCCCTAAACTGCATGTACAAATTAATGTTCTAAAGCAATATTTCAGTTCTAAAATCCGCCTTGGGTTTTGGAGTTTTGAAACGGCTTTGGAGCGAAAGGCCAAGCGACAAAAACCGAGGGGGTGGGGGTGGGGGGCAGAATCTGTTCTCGCAGGGAATAGCGTTAAATCACAATCAAAAGGATGCTTTGAGGTATTGTTGCAATAAGTTTCACCTCGATGGTATACTTACATATCTCAATAAACAATATTCTGAGAATGATAAAGGTGATCTCAAATAGACAGATACGATGGCATGAATATGTTTCACAGGTATATACGGCATGCCTCAATTTAACCCTCGCTCTACGGGGAGGGGGGGGGGGGCTGACTAACCCTGCCCTGAGGTTTTTCTGGCATATCTTTTTACACATACAGCACATCTTGCTGACATTTTCGGTAGCCGAGTTTACAACCATTATACGTAGGTCTTAAATAAGTAATTGAAATTGGTTAAAGGAAAATAATGACCTTTTGATTTTGTTAGCAACAATTTCTTAGGCTACCGTTATGGTTTTAAAATTATTTTATTTAAATTTAAGAATTAAATAAAATGATTCCCAAATTCAAAGTTGTAAGTTTGGAAAAAATACAAAACAAGTACCTTGTGTACTTCATCAAGGTCATTGACAAATTCGTCCTTCCCTACCATTGTTTACATCGAGTGCGGAGTTTTTGGAGGCTCTGTGACGTTTCCGATCAAACTGAGCGCTGCTCGGACACACGCTAGTAGCGCTTTCGTTCTCCATGGCAACCAGGCGTCAGCCAATCAAAAGCCAGAAAGGGAATACGTCTTGGCTTTTCATTGGCTCACGCCTGGTTGCCATGGAGAACGAAAGCGCTACTAGCGCTACTAGCGTGCGTTTGAGCAGCGCTCTGATTCGTGAATCAATCCGTGAAGCATCCGTGATGCATGACTGACTATCAGTATAAGTCATGAATAACAGCAACATGCAAACTATACCAACTCGAATAAAATAAGGGCGGAATGAATTGACCCCCAGGGAAGCTAGTATTCGCAAGGCACTCGCCACTGCGTCACAATAGCAAAAGGTGAGGGAAATGCATATTGGATACAATATTATTACGTCACAAGTTTCTGAAGTGTCAACTACTATGAAATACAGTGATAAAATACCTTTAATAATGATTAACAAGAAAATTCAAACTTAAAAACAATAATTTTCATAAGTCTTTAATTAGCTTTCAACTCAAAATCAGATATATTTTGCAATGCTACACAAGAATGTCACCAGTGACGTCATTAACAAAGCCTGCTACGGGACTTGGGTATACTAATCAGGAAGAACTCGCTACAATGGTTAAGTGCGCCGAGAAGCATGACAATGACTTTGTAAACAAATCGCCGGCGCTAAATAGGTCGCCGTCGATGTGCATCGATGAGCTTCCGATGTAATTGCCAGTTTTGTGTTATTGTTTCTTAGTTTTCTGGGGAAAAATATTATTTTTCATGATAATATAAAGCATAGTGTTATATACAGCCACAGACAAATTATACAATACTCCTAATGTTGAAAACAAATGAATCGATTTGCAAAAATTGAGGGTCGCAACCACTAACTATTCCGCCGTTGATGTGCATCGATGAGCTTCCGATTTTATTGCCACTTTTTCCAATCGCTGTTAGTTTTAGAAGATCGCCGGGCATATAATCACAACAAGCAGAACGCACAATATATTTTCCACTCCATTGCGTAAAAAAACAATACGTGAAAAGCCCGCAGTTTGATGAGGACCAAAAGTACTTGCAAGTACCGGTCATTAGAAGTGTGGAACGCTTATCAACTTTAACTTGAAATATCTTTCGGTAGGAAAGTTTTCATGCAAAATGTGATGAATTTACCATATATTTTGGTCCCGTCTGGCGATTTCAAGTGCTAACTCCATTTTTGTGGAAAAATGTCATTATTTCTCTTTAAGTAATTTGGGAGATAATCATGTTTTGATGACGTCATGTTGGTGGAAAAACGATAAATATTAGAAAAATGGTAGAAAACAGAGTTTTAAAGAAAATTGGAAACACAATTCAACAAAGATACAAAATGTCATTCTCTTAAAAATAACGATCTCGGATTTTCAAATTTTTTCTTTCCTAAAATGAAAACAAAAATGTTTTTTTTTAATCCCCACAAAATCAAATTTTTAAAAGATATTAGAAAACCCGGCATGCAAGTCACATAACTGTGTATGGACAATACCCATACTAAATTTAAAAGCCATATCTTCATTTTTGACTGAGTGATGGCTCCCTAAGTGTAAGAAACTGATGACGTAATTTTTTTAATAACTTTTTTTCCTTTTTTGACAAGATACGAACAAATAATTACCTTTTCTGTATTTCTGAGCCAAAACTGGTCGAGGAACATGCCTTTTTTACATTCATCAATTTCTCATTTTGAGGTTTTCTGAAGAGCAAAATCGCTGTTCTGGACGTGGTAAATCGGAGGTCATTCACTTGACCTGGAAGGTCATTTGTTGAGTTGAAACCTAAAAATAGCAAACTCTTCGATTCCTCTCATGACAGGCAACGTGCTGGTTCTTACCGCATTGCTCTAAGTTGCTTGGTTTATAAGTTAACAGGGGAAGGGCCTGTCAACACCTTCGCCTGTAGGGCGAAGGTGAAAAAAGCTCCCGTAGGGCGATGGTTAATGCGATATTTTATAACCATAGTTGTGCATGTGCATGACCCAGGAGCAACACATTAACTGTAAATATATAAAATGTAGGTACACCTACGTTTTATATACGAACCACAACAAACACGTTTCTGCTGCAAACTTAAAATGTGAAACATCTTAAAATTAAATTATATCTGCCAATGTAAGCCGTGATATGAAGCTATGCATTATGCCTTGCTGCTTCAACAGAAAAATAACATTCCAATAGCAATAATTAGCTGTATAATTTTTAATGTGGGCGAGGATGGATGACATTGTTATATTTACAATTATGTGAGTGAAAATGATCTTAACAATGTCAAATATTTCTAAAAGTATTTCTAAAAATACAAATATTTAACATGGTTAAGATCATTTTCCCTCACATAAGCTAAATAACTTGATGCATCTCGTCACTACAAAATACTTCCTGAATAACACATTATGCGTAATGAAAAGACATTCGAACTGATATGTTTCTGATAAATTCCTTCTTTCAAACATGTTAATTGAAGACAACTCCAACTGAACTGACTTACATTAACAAATTTGCTTCATGTTTATTTCGATACACGATTTTAGAAACTAATCGATGAATTTTTTGGCCTAATTAGATGCAGGTTTGATAAATAGTTGATACATCGTCACATGCCATAGATAACCACTTAAGCATAACTATCCATTACCCATACATATTCGAACAAAATATAACACGTAAGTGACATTAGCTTTTTAGTGGTGATCTCCAAAGCATTTAAATAGCCACCCCTATGTACATCTCTTCGGTACGGAAAAATGCATTTGTATGATGCAGTGCGCACAGGAACCCTCAGCAACTTGATTGTGCAACCTTGCGAAATTAGACGAGTGTCGCACACCAAAACTGGTTAAGCTTGTCTACACCATTTTGAGGGCGTCGCCAAAACTAACGCCTTTGATTGGTTTACGTCCAGGGCGTGTGTCCCAGCTCTCGGTATATAAGCAGATTTCGCTTTGAAGAACACATCGTCTTTGATACGCTGGAAGAACACTCGTGAATTCATCATGAAGTGCATTGTAAGCATCAACTGAAATCGTTGCTATTTGCCCATTCCGTTCAGGTTCGGTGATGTTTTCGCTCAATCATATACATAACTTTGTTTGTCATGAAACGTTCATCACTACTTTTTTTTCAGAGACAGTTATATATTGTTGTAAGGAATTTGGTGCATAAATTTGTTGCCTTTACAATGTTGGTATCTCAGCCATTGGAACATATGCATTTGTAGCAGGTTCAAGATTTCTGTCACTGACCGTGTTTTGTACATTTTCAGGCGCTGCTGCTGGTGGTGGCCACGTCTGCCTCGGCGTACTACTATGTGGGCAGTAACCCATACGTCTATAGCTCCGCGCATTACGGCGGCGTCAGTCCGCTTTGGGTAAGAAAGATACTCTATCCCGTTACGAGCCTCTAGGAAACGTTTCTTGCAGGCGTTGAATACATAAAAGTAATGCAAATACAATTTAAAAATCAGATCAATTGGACAGTGAATTATGACGTCATAGTTGCATGAACATTCACACAGAAGTCCAGCCGCGAAGAAGCCACCTTTTTACATTCCTGTTTAAATATGGTCTATAACCACAAGCCTTTTCATATGTCAGTGTTTACCCCAATCACAAAGCATGTTGGCGTACCTATAATTATAGACTCGCTGTTCTGTGAAACAAAACAAAATTGTGTTCTCAATACGAGAGCTTTGAACAGCGTCAAAAATGATTTGTCCTATTATTGGAGTGCTTCTATGTGTAGCGTTAAATCGGAAATGAAAACTAGAGGTGTATCTTTTCTATAAATAATTCGCAGATAGTGGTGATTCGTATCTGATACACAATATAATGAGTGTACGTACTATTTTATCAATAAATCGATTCATTTTATTGATTTTTTCTCTCATAACAATAGTCACAATAGTTTCATTTGACAACAGGTGTAAGAAGACTTAAACTACCAGGACAAAAGTATAACTTGCCTAACTCTCGCATAAAGTAGCCTACGCATACATATTTGCGATAAGTTGCTGAGTGTGGCTTACTTTGATATGTAATTGTTTCAGAGGAAGAAGCGAGATGCTCCCGAGGCGCCGGCTGCGGACCAACAGGCGGACGAGTCAATGTTTTACAGCAACTACTATGGCCACCCGTACTCCTACTCTCCCTACACCAAACTTCACTATCTGAAGAAACGTGAGGCCCCGGCCGAAGATCAGCAGGCCCAGGACTCAACGATTTTCTACAGCGGCTACAACCATCCCTATGCGTCTTATGGGCACCCGATGTACTACTATAAGAAGTAGTTAGGTTGTCCTTACCTCGCTGATTGTCACTGAATCTTCTATTGCACTTGGACTGACGAACATTGTTTGCAAGCATTACATACGAAGGGTACTGTAATGAAGGGACTTGTTACTTAGTGCGCATCGATGTGGTAGTTATTTGAATACAACATTTAAAGATATGGTATTGAATTCGTCTGTGAAGGCGCTATCTTCTCAAAAGAACTCGAAATATTAATAAGAGCAATAGTTAACTACTTTAGAGAAGTTTGAGGAATACACTAAAATCTATCTGTTGGGTGATTTTGCATTTCACCAACTATTTTGGTCAGCATTGCGTACTTCAAAATATAAATTGTGTCAGTGGGCTATTGTTGCCTCTTTGACAGATGTAGCTGTATGATAGGATGGTGCCAAACACAAAATTATAACAGCACCAGTATTGCGCCTGGGGACACTACGTCGCACCACTTGGATGTAGCAACACGTGCCGGACGAACTCTGCACGGATTGAGTACAACCCGTCAATCACACTTTGAACTAGCGCAAATTGACTTCGCGATCTCCAAGCTTCGCCAAACAGCAGCCATATGCGACATTTTTGATCGGCATGCCGCTTTGACGTATCGGCAGCGACTGCAGAAGTCATATAAAATATCTTCCCATGGGAGATTGCTATTGTGTCAGGGGCACACGTCCCAGTGGCAAACAGCGCAGCCTCAATCGAGAAGCCGGGGCATAAACCGTAATGCTGGAGACACAGGAAGTTGCTCGATGTCAAATAGCCCGTGAGGTGAAAACAGGTCACTTATGTCGCTTAACCCGCGAGTTACTGGGGTATATTTCATAACGCAACTGACTTGGGGGGGGGGGCTATTTTTTGCCCCCCCTCTCATCTCCCGAACTGCTGGACCGAATGTAAAATTTCAAACGGCATTCGATAGCCCTGGGAAATTTATTGATTGAAACATAATATTGTTGACCTCAGGGTCACCGATGATGTCACAGGTCAGGTCAAGTACACAATGTTTGGCCGTGTCAAAAGGTCTCTATGGATGGAATTGTCGCGCAAAATTGCGATATTAAACGCATAAGATGTTGATAAATCGGTGTGATTCGTGTGTCTGACTCTTCTAAGTACCTTTCTAAGCTGTTTATGACCTTGGGTCAGGTCAAGTTCATCCGAGGTCACGAGGTCAAGCTGCAGATTACGGTCATTAGGCGTTGTAACACATATATATGGGTTTGTTTTTCGTCTAGAACGCAAAAAATGACCTTAGAACATTGTTTGTTCCATATAAATAGAAGTAAAAAGCAAAAATTGAAATGTTTTTTTTTGTCATAGTAATGCGGTGAGAAGTGGTCGATTTTTGTCATTTAAAGGTCATAACTCGGTCAATTTAAAAGATATCGACTTTAAATTTTGTACACATATGCACCGCATACGTATCGATCATATGTATTCCGGTTTTTGGATAATTCGGATTTTTTCTTGAAAATTTTGTAAAAACAAAACAAAAATGTCTTTGGATTTCTCAAAATTTTGAATAAAAAAAACTCAAAAATTCGAGACTGCAGTTTGATAGCTCGGTCTATTTTCAGTAATTGGATTAATACAATTTAGTTTATCTCAAATATCGTACCTTTGACAGCGTTTTCTGCAAACCATTATTTTGCAACACAAACCGAAGAACATGACGTCACAATGACGCCATTCCCGGTTGATATATCATAGCCTCATATTTGTTATTTTGCCAACATGTGTAGAATTGATGTGAGAGAAGTTACTGCAAGTTTGGTGACGATACGGGTGTTTTTTGAGGAGTTATTGCAAAATAACGGGAGGGGGGGCAAAAAATAGCCCCCCAGTAACTCGCGGGTTAATGCAGCACGAATTGGGTGAAGGTCGATCGTACTTCACAGTGCACTGTTAGGGACATATTTTAGATGGAATTACGGTGAGTGCTGTCCACTGTTGTGGCATTCCTAGTTCATATTCTATAAGCTGTTCGTAATGCTGAGACGATAAAGTCTTAATAAAGCGCAAAATATTTCCAACATGCTGACAGTAATGCCGTCAGAGCGTTAGAGGCGAGCCCATTTGCTGCGGTACTGCTGACAGCTCGGGCCAATGTCTTTGTAACGTATTGTAGCGAATGTCTTGGCACTACCGATAATCACATTTCACATATTGGATGTGCCAGGAAGCAGAGCAATGATCGCCACAGCCTCTCTCTCCAATGCTTCATCTCCTGGCATCTCATTCAAGAACAGCCACCATGCCAGTGGTCAGGGAATACGTTAGTGATGGTTTTCGGACCCAAACCGATTAACACCGAGATGGAACCGCGCAGGCTATCGATCTGAATGACCTGACCAAGACGTTAGGTCAATGTCAGGAGACTGTCAGCCGAGCTCATACAGCTTATCTTGACTCGATAAAGCCATTTCTCGATATCGATAGCCCCCAGGCGATTTGTATATACGCTTTATTCGTTTTAAGTTATCTAAAATGTGCTGGGGTGCCTGCTAGAACGCACACATCAGCGCTGTTTCGAGATTGGAAAATACTGAAATTTACTGATCTTGTACAGCAACAGATCAGACACATTTTACATGACATTTTGCGTGGGAGACTTCCTCGTGTTATAGCTGAGAAATGCACATTATACGTACTAACTCGATTAACTAGAACACCTCAGCACTTCTCCGAACGAATTCGATCTATTACAGGACAAGTAATACCCAATTATAGACTTCACAACTATCGTCAATTCTCTCTATTCTGCAGAGCTCCTTTAATATGGAATTGTGTTATTGCTCGACATATACCAGATATCCGAGATGTTCCGTGGAGTAAAACATTTGTTTTAAGAAAACGGTTAAGTTACTCTTTATTAGTTCCTATTAGTTTGTATATCAAACAGGTTCCTACTGGTCAAGTCATCCACCAAGCTCATCCATATAGTACTATAAACGGTGTTATAGGACAGGGCCTCAGGAAACGCTGTAGCCCTAAACCCTGTGGACACCTAACGTAAATGGTATATATTAATAAGGTGCCTGTTGCAAACTGCCCATATATTAGATGGTCAACACGCTTTAGTTTCAGTAGCCCTCTCAACGAACTATCATCTGTTCTGTTTTCACTGTGGCCATTCAAACAGACTACCTGTCATGACTGTATCCACGTCCGCATCATTACCCTGACCATGCCGCCCTCCTACGTTCTCAGCCTCCGACAGTCGGACTGCGCCGCCTCGGCCGGAGGTGATGACTCTGGACCCCCGACAGTCGCACTGCCGCCTCGGCCGGAGGTGATGACTCTCAGCCTCCGACGGTGGAGGGCCGCCGCCTCGGAAGGCCGGTGATGACTCTCGGCCTCTGACAGCAAGATTGCACCGCCTCGGCCGGCCGGTGATGACTCTCGGCCTCCGACAGTCGGACTGCACTGCCTCGGTCGGCCGGTGATGACTCTCGGCCTCCGACAGTCGGACTGCCGCCTCGGTCGACCGGTGATGACTCTCGGCCTCTGACAGCAAGATTGCACCGCCTCGGTCGACCGGTGATGACTCTCGGCCTCTGACAGCAAGATTGCACCGCCTCGGCCGGCCGGTGATGACTCTCGGCCTCCGACAGTCGGACTGCCGCCTCGGTCGACCGGTGATGACTCTCGGCCTCCGACAGTAACACTGCACTGCCTCGGTCGGCCGGTGATGACTCTCGGCCTCCGACAGTCGGACTGCCGCCTCGGTCGACCGGTGATGACTCTCGGCATCCGACAGTAAGACTGCACCGCCTCGGCCGGCCGGTGATGACTCTCGGCCTCCGACATTCGGACTGCACCGCCTCGGCCGGCCGGTGATGACTCTCGGCCTCCGACAGTCGGACTGCATTGCCTCGGCTGGCCGGTGATGACTCTCGGCCTATGAAAGCAGGATTGCACCGCTTCGGCCGGCCGGTGATGACTCTCAGCTCTGTTATTTGTCTCCAGATGCTGTATGTATATTTGTTTGTATTGTTTTTAGTTAACCTTGATGGCGCTACCCAAACCCTTACCTAAAACTAACAGTTTAACATATTCACCCTCTAACATAACTAATTGCATATCCATTCCACCCTTCCCTAATGCTAGCGCCATCTATACATTATGTTTCATTTCATGTATACGATAGGTTGTTTGCTACTGCACCTACCGGATTTCCACAAATATACCGCCGGTGGAATCCGGTCGAATAAAACAAAATATTAATATGAGGATAGCCAATGGGGAGGAATTTGTAACACCTCAAAACAATTGATTTGAAAAAACTAGAGGCTGGAGCCGCCACTGCTGACCTTTTTAGTGCGTAAATACACTATGGGATTGATTCTCATGTATACCGATGTTACATGCAAAATAATACTTATAACTGCAACAGTACAGCCTCCCACTTTCTGTGCCTGAGTGGGCCTCTGCCAAAAATATGTTCAACCCCAGTATCGATGATGCATTTCGCTGTGGAAATATTGTGACGCATTTATTGTACCGTAAAATACGAAGGAAGCATGCGCCACACAATGACATTCGTAACCATTCAAGCGTGACAGATTGCCTCCCAAAAACAAGGACTTGGCACCGCCTCTGCTGGACCGAGTTTGTTCAGATGTTGACACAATACGTGCACATTAATTATAAGAAAATTCGAAACGTTTCTGCATGTTGGGCTTAACGGTTTTAGAGCTAAAGGCCAAGCGACAAAACACCGAGGGGGGAGGGGGAGAATCTGTTCCCGTGGTGAATAGCGTTAAATCACAATCAAAAGGATGCGTTGAGGTATGGTTGCAATAAGACTCACCTCGATGGTATACTTACATATCTGAATAAACAATATTCTGAGAATGATAAAGGTGATCTAAAATAGCCAGATACGATGCCATGAATATGTTTCACAGGTATGTACAGCATGCCTCAATTTAACCCTCGCCCTACGAGGTGGGGGGCCTCATAGGCCAACCCCTGAGTTTGTTTTTGCATAACTTTTTATACATGCAGCACATCTTGCTGCAATTTCCTGTAGCTGAGTTTACAACAATTATACGTACGCTCTAAACATTTATTTGAAATTGGTTAAGCAATTTAGGAGTTAATCATGTTTTGATGACGTCATGTTGGTGGAAAAACGATAAATATTTGAAAAAATGGTAGAAAACAGAGTCTTAAAGAAAATTACAAACACAATTGACCAAATATACAAAATGGCATTTTCTTTAAAATGGCAATCTCGGATTTGCAAAATTTTGGGTTTTTGACTCCTAAAATTAAAAACTTATTTGTTTTGGAAACATCCCACAAAATCAAATTTAAAGAAGATATTATAAAAACTGGACAACATGTGAGAGAAATGTGTATGGAAAATACCCATACCAAATTTCAAAGCCATATCTTAATTTTTGACTGAGTGATGGCTCCTTAAGTGTAAGAAACTGATGACGTTATTTTTTAGAATAACTTTTCTTGACTTTTTTGACAAGATACGAACAAATAATTACCTTTTCTGAATTTATGAGCCAAAACTGGTAGGAGAACATGCCTTTTTTACATTTATCAATTGATAATTTTTAGGTTTTCTGAAGAGCAAAATCGCTGTTCTGGACGTGGCAACTCCGAAGTCATTCACTTGACCTGGAAGGTCATCTGTTGACCTGAAAGATAAAAATCGCAAACTGTTCGATTTCTCTCATGACAGGCAACGTGCTGGTTCTTACCGCATTGCTCCAAGTTGCTTGGTTTATAAGTTAACAGGGGAAGGGCCTGTCAGCCCCCACTCCCCGTAGGGCGAAGGTGAAAAAAGCTCCCGTAGGGCGATGGTTAATGCGATATTTTATAACCATAGTTGTGCATGCCCCAGGAGCAACACATTAACTGTTAATATATAAAATGTAGGTACACCTACGTTTTATATACGAACCACAACAAACACGTTTCTGCTGCAAACTTAAAATGCGAAACATCTTAAAATTAAATTAGATCTGCCAATGTAAGCCATGATATGAAGCTATGCATTATGCCTTGATGTTTCAGAGAAATAACATTCCAATAGAAATAATTAGCTATATAACTTTTAATGTGGGCGAGAATGGATGACATTGTTATAATTACAATTATGTGAGTGAAAATGATCTTAACCATGTCAAATATTTCTAAAAATATTTCTAAAAATACAAATATTTAACATGGTTAAGATCATTTTCCCTCACATAAGCTAAATAACTTGATGCATCTCGTCACTACAAAATACTTCCTGAATAACACATTGTGCGTAATGAAAAGACATTCGAACTGATATGTTTTTGATAAATTCCTTCTTTCAAACATGTTAATGAAAGACAGCTCCAACTGAACTGACTTACATTAACAAATTTGCTTCATGTTTATTTCGTTACACGATTTTAGAAACTAATCGATGAATTTTTTGGACTAATTAGATGCAGGTTTGATAAATAGTTGATACACCGTCACATGCCATAGATAACCACTTGTGCATAACTATCCATTACCCATACATATTCGAACAAAATATAACACGTAAGTGACATTAGCTTTTTAGTGGTGATCTCCAAAGCATTTAAATAGCCACCCCTATGTACATTTCTTCGGTACGGAAAAATGCATTTGTATGATGCAGTGCGCACAGGAACCCTCAGCAACTTGATTGTGCAACCTTGCGAAATTAGACGAGTGTCGCACACCAAAACTGGTTAATCTTGTCTACACCATTTTGAGGGCGTCGCCAAAACTAACGCCTTTGATTGGTTTACGTCCAGGGCGTGTGTCCCAGCTCTCGGTATATAAGCAGATTTCGCTTCGAAGAGCACATCGTCTTTGATACGCTGAAAGAACACTCGTGAATTCATCATGAAGTGCATTGTAAGCATCAACTGAAATCGTTGCTATTTGCCCATTCCGTTCAGGTTCGGTGATGTTTTCACTCAATCATATACATAACTTTGTTTGTCATGAAACGTTCATCACTACATTTTTTTTCAGAGACAGTTATATATTGTTCTAAGCAATTTGGTGCATACATTTGTTGCCTTTAAAATGTTGGTATCTCAGCCATTGAAACATATGCATTTGTAGCAGGTTCAAGATTTCTGTTACTGACCGTGTTTTGTACATTTTCAGGCGCTGCTGCTGGTGGTGGCCACGTGTGCCTCGGCGTACTACTATGTGGGCAGTAACCCATACGTCTATAGCTCCGCGTATTACGGCGGCGTCAGTCCGCTTTGGGTAAGAAAGATACTCTATCCCGTTACGAGCCTCTAGGAAACGTTTCTTGCAGGCGTTGAATACATACAAGTAATGCAAATACAATTTTAAAAATCAGATCAATTGGACAGTGAATTAGGACGTCATAGGTGCATGAACATTCACACAGAAGTCCAGCCGCGAAGAAGCCACCTTTTTACATTCCTGGTTAAATATGGTCAATAACCACAAGCCTTTTCATATGTCAGTGTTTACCACAATCACAAAGCATGTTGGCGTACCTATAATTATAGACTCGCTGTTCTGTGAAACAAAACAAAATTGTGTTCTCAATACGAGAGTATTGAACAGCGTCTAAAAGGATTTGTCCTATTATTGGAGTGCTTCTATGTGTAGCGTTAAATCGGAAATGAAAACTAGAGGTGTATCTTTTCTATAAATAATTCGCAGATAGTGGTGATTCGTATCTGATACACAATATAATGAGTGTACGTACTATTTTATCAACAAATCGATTCATTTTATTGATTTTTTTCTCTCAAAACAATAGTCACAATAGTTTCATTTGACAACAGGTGTAAGAAGACTTAAACTACCAGGACAAAAGTCTAACTTGCTTAACTCTCGCATAAAGTAGCTTACGCATACATATTTGCGATAAGTTGCTGAGTGTGGCTTACTTTGATATGTAATTGTTTCAGAGGAAGAAGCGAGATGCCCCCGAGGCGCCGGCTGCGGACCAACAGGCGGACGAGTCAATGTTTTACAGCAACTACTATGGCCACCCGTACTCCTACTCTCCCTACACCAAACTTCACTATCTGAAGAAACGTGAGGCCCCGGCCGAAGATCAGCAGGCCCAGGACTCAACGTTTTTCTACAGCGGCTACAACCATCCCTATGCGTCTTATGGGCACCCGATGTACTACTATAAGAAGTAGTTAGGTTGTCCTTACCTCGCTGATTGTCACTGAATCTTCTATTGCACTTGGACTGACGAGCATTGTTTGCAAGCATTACATACGAAGGGTACTACACTTGTTACTTAGTGCGCATCGATGTGGTAGTTATTTGAATACAACATTTCAAGATATGGTATGGAATTCGTCTGTGAAGGCGCTATCTTCTCAAAAGAACTCGAAATATTAATAAGAGCAACAGTTAACTACTTTAGAGAAGCTTGAGGAATAAACTACATTCTATCTGTTGGGTGATTTTGCATTTCACCAACTATTTTGGTCAGCATTGCGTACTTCAAAATATAAATTGTGTCAGTGGGATATTGTTGCCTCTTTGACAGATGTAGGTGTATGATAGGATGGTGCCAAACACAAAATTATAACAGCACCAGTATTGCGCCTGGGGACACTACGTGGCACCACTTGGATGGAGCAACACGTGCCGGACGAACTCTGCACGGATTGAGTACAACCCGTCAATCACACTTTGAACTAGCGCAAATTGACTTCGCGATCTCCAAGCTTCGCCAAACAGCAGCCATATGCGACATTTTTGATCGGCATGCCGCTTTGACGTATCGGTGGCGACTACAGAAGTCATATAAAATATCTTCCCCTGGGAGATTGCTATTGTGTCAGGGGCACACGTCCCAGTGGCAAACAGCGCAGCCTCAATCGAGAGGCCGGGGCATAAACCGTAATGCTGTAGACACAGGAAGTTGCTCGATGTCAAATAGCCCGTGAGGTGAAAACAGGTCACTTATGTCGCTTAACCCGCGAGTTACTGGGGTATATTTCATAACGCAACTTACTTGGGGGGGGGGGGCTATTTTTTGCCCCCCCTCTGATCTCCCGAACTACTGGACCGAATGTAAAAATTCAAACGGAATTCGATAGCCCTGGGAAATTTATAGATTGAAACTTAATATTGTTGACCTCAGGGTCACCGATGACGTCACAGGTCAGGTCAAGTACAAAATGTTTGGCCGTGTCAAAAGGTCTCTATGGATGGAATTGTCGCGCAAAATTGCGATATTAAACGCATAAGATGTTGATAAATCGGTATGATTCGTGTGTCTGACACTTCTAAGTACCTTTCTAAGCTGTTTATGACCTTGGGTCAGGTCAAGGTCATCCGAGGTCACGAGGTCAAGCTGCAGATTACGGTCATTAGGCGTTGTAACACATATATATATGGGTTTGTTTTTGTCTGGAACGCGAAAAATGACCTTAGAACATTGTTTGTTCCATATAAATAGAATTAAAAAGCAAAAATGGAAATGCGTTTTTTGTCATAGTAATGCTGTGAGAAGTGGTCGATTTTTGTCATTTAAAAGTCATAACTCGGTCAATTTCAAAGATATCGACTTTAAATTTTGTACACATATTCACCGCATACGTATCGATCATATATATTCCGGTTTTTGGATAATTCGGATTTTTTCTTCAAAATTTTGTAAAAACAAAACAAAAATGTCTTTGGATTTCTCAAAATTTTGAATTAAAAAAAACTCAAAAATTCGAGACTGCAGTTTGATAGCCCGGTCTATTGTCAGTAATTGGTTTAATACAATTTAGTTTATCTCAAATACCGTACCTTTGACAGCGTTTTCTGCAAACCATTATTTTGCAACAAAAACCGAAGAACATGACGTCACTATGACGCCATTCCCGGTTGATATATCATAGCCTCATATTTTTTTATTTTTCTAACATGTGTAGAATTGATGTGAGAGAATTTACTGCAAGTTTGGTGACGATACGGGTGTTTGTTGAGGAGTTATTGCAAAATAACGGGAGGGGGGGGGGGGCAAAAAATAGCCCCCCAGTAACTCGCGGGTTAATGCAGCACGAATTGGGTGAAGGTCGATCGTACTTCACAGTGGTCTGTTAGGGACATATTTTAGATGGAATTACGGTGAGTGCTGTCCACTGTTGTGGCATTCCCAGTTCATATTCTATAAGCTGTTCGTAATGCTGAGATGATAAAGTCCTAATAAACCTCAAAATATTTCCAACATGCTGACAGTAATGCCCTCAGAGCGTTAGAGGCGAGCCCATTTGCTGCGGTACTGCTGACAGCTCGGGCCAATGTCTTTGTAACGTATTGTAGCAAATGTCTTGGCACTACCGATAATCACATTTCACACATTGGATGTGCCAGGAAGCAGAGCAATGATAGCCACAGCCTCTCTCTCCAATGCTTCATCTCCTGGCATCTCATTCAAGAACAGCCACCATGCCAGTGGTCAGGGAATACGTTAGTTATGGTTTTCGGACCCAAACCGATTAACACCGAGATGGAACCGCGCAGGCTATCGATCTTAATGACCTGACTAAGACGTTAGGTCAATGTCAGGAGACTGTCAGCCGAGCTCAGACAGCTTATCTTGACTCGATAAAGCCATTTCCCGATATCGATAGCCCCCAGCGATTTGTATATACGCTTTATTCGTTTTAAGTTATCTAACATGTGCGGGAGTGCCTGCTAGAACGCATACATCAGCGCTGTTTCGAGATTGGAAAATACTGAAATTTACTGATCTTGTACAGCAACAGATCAGACACATTTTACATGAAATTTTGCGTGGGAGACTTCCTCGTGTTATAGCTGAGAAATGCACATTATACGTACCAACTCGATTAACTAGAACACCTCAGCACTTCTCCGAACGAATTCGATCTATTACAGGACAAGTAATACCCAATTATAGACTTCACAACTATCGTCAATTCTCTCTATTCTGCAGAGCTCCTTTAATATGGAATTGTGTTATTGCTCGACATATACCAGATATCCGAGATGCTCCGTGGAGTAAAATATTTGTTTTAAGAAAACGGTTAAGTTACTCTTTATTAGTTCCTATTAGTTTGTATATCAAACAGGTTCCTACTGGTCAAGTCATCCACCAAGCTCATCCATATAGTACTATAAACGGTGTTATAGGACAGGGCCTCAGGAAACGCTGTAGCCCTAAACCCTGTGGACACCTAACGTAACTGGTATATATTAATAAGGTGCCAGTTGCAAACTGCCCATATATTAGATGCTCAACGCGCTTTAGTTTCAGTAGCCTTCTCAGCTAACTATCATCTGTTTTGTGTTCACTGTGGCCATTCAAACAGACTACCTGTCATGACTGTATCCACGTCCGCATCATTACCCTGACCATGCCGCCCTACCTACGTTCTCAGCCTCCGACAGTCGGACTGCGCCGCCTCGGCCGGAGGTGATGACTCTCAGCCTCCGACAGTCGCACTGCCGCCTCGGTCGACCGGTGATGACTCTCAGCCTCCTACAGTCGGACCGCCGCCTCGGTCGGCCGGTGGTGACTCTCTGCCTCCGATGGTGGCGGACCACCGCCTCGGCCGGCCGGTGATGATTTTCGGACTCTGACAGTAAGACTGCACCGCCTCGGATGACCGGTGATGACTCTTGACTTCCGACAGTCGAACCGCCGCCTCGGCTGGCCGGTGATGACTCTCGGCCTCCGACGGTGGCGGACCGCCGCCTCGGCCGGCCGGTGATGACTCTCGGCCTCCGACAGTCGAACCGCCGCCTCGGCTGGCCGGTGATGACTCTCGGCCTCCGACGGTGGCGGACCGCCGCCTCGGTCGGCCGGTGATGACTCTCGGCCTCCGACGGTGGCGGACCGCCGCCTCGGTCGGCCGGTGATGACTCTCGGCCTCTGACAGCAAGATTGCACCACTCGGGACGGCCGGTGATGACTCTCGGACTCTGACAGTCGGACTGCACTGCCTCGGCCGGCCGGTGATGACTCTCGGCCTCCGACAGTCGGACTGCACCGCTTCGGCCGGCCGGTGATGACTCTCGGCCTCTGACAGCCAGACCACCGCCTCAGCTGACCAGTGTGGTCTCTCGGCCTCCGACAGTTGGACCGCCGCCTCGGCCGGCCGGTGATGACTCTCGGCCCTGATATTTGTCTCCAGATGCTGTATGTATATTTGTTTGTATTGTTTTTCGTTAACCTTGATGGCGCTACCCAAACCCTTACCTAAAACTAACAGTTTAACATATTCACCCTCTAACATAACTAATTGTCATATCCATTCCACCCTTCCCTAATGGTAGCGCCATCTATACATTATGTTTCATTTCAAGTATACGATGGGTTGTTTGCTACTGCGCCTACCGGATTTCCACAAATATATCGCCGGTGAAATCCGGTCGAATAAAACATAATATTAATATGAGGATAGCCAATGGGGAGGAATTTGTAACACCTCAAAACAATTGAACTGCAAAAACTAGAGGCTGGTTCCGCCACTGCTGACCTTTCTAGTGCGTAAATACACTATGGGATTGATTGTCATGTATACCAATTTTACATGCAAAATAATACTTAGAACTGCAACAGTACATACAGCCTCCTACTTTCTGTACCTGAGTGGGCCTCTGCCAAAAATATGTGCAATCCCAGTATCTATGATGCATTTTACTGTGGAAATATTCTGACGCATTTATTGTACCGTAAAATACGAAGGAAGCATGCGCCACACAATGACATTCGTAACCATTCAAGCGTGACGGATAGCCTTCCAAAAGCAAGGACCTGGCACCGCCTCTGCTGGACCGAGTTTGTTCAAATGTTGACACAATACGTGCTCATCAATTATAAGAAAATTCAAAACGTTTCAGCATGTTGGGCTAAACGGTTTTGGAGCGAAAGGTCAAGCGACAAAACACCGGGGGGGGGGGGGGGGAATTTGTTCCCGCGGAGAATAGCGTTAAATCACAATCAAAAGGATGCTTTGAGGTATTGTTGCAAAAAGCTTCACCTCGATGGTATACTTACATATCTCAATAAACAATATTCTGAGAATGATAAAGGTGATCTAAAATAGCCAGATACGATGCCATGCATATGCTTCACAGGTATGTACAGCATGCCTCAATTTAACCCTCGCCCTACGGGGGGAGGGGCCTGACATGCCCACCCCTGAGGTTTTTCTTGTATACCTTTTTACACATACAGCACATCTTGCTGAAATTTTCGGTAGCTGAGTTTACAACAATTATACGTATTCTTTAAACATTTAATTGACATTGGTTAAGTATTTTAGGAGATAATCATGTTTTGGTGACGTCATTTGGTGGAAAAACGATACATATTTTAAAAATGGTAGACAACAGGGTCTTAAAGAAAATTACAAACACAATTCACCAAATATTAAAAAAAATCATTTTCTTTAAAATGGCAATCTCGGATTTACAAAATTTTGGGTTTTGGAGTCCTTAAATGAAAAAAAAACTTTTTTTTAATCCCCACAAAATCAAATTTTAAACAGATATTAGAAAAACCGGACAATAGATCAGAGAACTGTGTATGGAAAATACCCATGCCAAATTTCGAAGCCATATCTTCATTTTTGACTGAGTGATGGCTCCCTAAGTGTAAGAAACTGATGGCATAATTTTTTAGAATAACTTTTTTGTACTTTTGTTGATAAGATACGAACAAATAATTACCTTTTCTGAATTTCTGAGCCAAAACTGGTCGGGGAATATGCCTTTTTTATACATTTATCAATTTCTCATTTTAAGGTTTTCTAAAGAGCAAAATCACTGTTCTGGACGTGGTAAATCCGATGTCATTCACCTGACCTGGAAGGTCATTTGTTGACCTGAAACCTACAAATCGCTAACTGTTCGATTCCTCTCATGACAGGCAACGTGCTGGTCCTTACCGCATTGCTCTAAGTTGCTTGGTTTAGAAGTTAACAGGGGAAGGGCCTTTCAGCCCCCCCGTAGGGCGAAGGTGAAAAAAGCTCCCGTAGGGCGATGGTTAATGCGATATTGTATAACCATCGTTGTGCATGACCCAGGAGCAACACATTAACTGTAAATATATAAAATGTAGGTACACCTACGTTTTATACACGAACCACAACAAACGCGTTTCTGCTGAAACTTAAAATGTGAAACATCTTACAATTAAATTATATCTGCTATTGTAAGCCGTGATATGAAGCTATGCATTATGCCTTGATGTTTCAACAGAAAAATAACATTCCAATAGAAATAATTAGCTATATAACTTTTAATGTGGGCGAGGATGGATGACATTGTTATAATTACGATTATGTGAGTAAAAATGATCTTAACCATGTCAAATATTATTATTTTTAGAAAAACAGCCAGGAAGATAGACAAACAATCTTTTGTCTCACGCCATTATCAAGTTTTTTAAAACTTGATAATGGCATAATGCCGAAAGCATGTTTGTCTATCTTCCTGGCTTTTTTCTAAAAATAAAAATATTTGACATGGTTAAGATCATTTTCTCTCACATAAGCTATATAATTTGATGCATCTCGTCACTACAAAATACTTCCTGAATAACACATTGTGCGTAATGAAAAGAAATTCGAAATGATATGTTTTTGGTAAATTCCTTCTTTCAAACAAGTTAATGAAATACGACTCCAACTGAACTGACTTACATTAACAAATTTGCTTCTTGTTTATTTCGTTACACGATTTTAGAAACTAATCGACGAATTTTGAGGCCTAATTAGATGCAGGTTTTTTAAATAGTTGATTCACCGTCACATGCCATAGATAACCACTTGAGCATTACTATCCATTACCCATACATATTCGAACAAAATATAACACGTAAGTGACATTAGCTCTTTGGTGGTGATCACCAAAGTATTTTAAATAGCCACTCCTATGCACATTTCTTCGGTACGGAAAAATGCATTGGTATCATGCAGTGCGCACAGCAACCCGCAGAAACTTGATTGTGCAACCTTGCGAAATTAGACGAGTGTCGAACACCAAAACTGGTTATTCTTGTCTGCACCAATTTGAGGGCGTCGCCAAAACTAACGCCTTTGATTGGTCTATGTCCGGGGCCTCGTTTCATAAAGCGGCGTAACCTACGAACTTACGTAGTTGACGCCGATTTTGGCGTAGCCTACGCCAATTCCGTTTCATAAAGAAAAAAAACGGCGTAAGCTACGCCATTGAAACTACGCCGCTTCATTTACGTCAAAGCACCGAATTGTTCGTAAGTTACGGCATTTGCGTTTCATAAAAGTGCGTAGCCTACGCCAAATAATATTTCAGGGCCTTGATTTTCGGTAAAAAGCAACGCAAGGATTTGTTGCGTTGTTTTAGTGCTCCGATGGCCTTGAAAGCTGTTTTGATTGCATTGCTGGCATATTTTGTGAGCCTGGCGGCGATATTAGAGGCTGGTGTGATGATTTTACATTGAAACTTACTTCAAGAGCATAGCAAGATATTTATGTGAAGCAAGAAACTGAAGTATTAGTTGAATCTCTGAAGAATGTGAGTGTCTCAAATACCATGTGGACCACCTCATGACATACATGTGTTTGTAAGAATTGATTTATAATTCACTGTAGTCTCATATCATTTGTGCAATGTTGGAATAGATGGCAAGCATTGTTTTCAATGAATTAACATGATTTACAAGACTTCTCTGACCAGTAGTAGTGAGCAAGGTGATGGTGTAATGCCGACTGGCAGTTGGGTATCATACTTATGGTGATTTTTCATGGTTATTTGTATTGTGGTTCTATTGTACATTAGCCACACTAATAATTTGAATGCCTTGCCTGAGTTGTCAAAACTCACTATAGTAAAACTCACATTTATTTAGTATTTATCATGCAATACCAAGGCGAAACTCACACCAGGATGAGTTTTGCCTGAGTATTTATGCGAGTTGTCATAACTCATGGCAGTAACACTCCAGCCCTTACTAGCAAAACTAACCCTTACTAAGGTAATAATCATGTAATGCTAAGCCCGCCGTAAGGTAAAACTCATGCAAACTAAGGTGTAACTAACCCTTACCAATGTCAATACTCAGGAAATGCTAATGCAAGCCAAGCCTGGGGTTAGTTTTTTTCTCTGGCATTACCAATGCTAATACTAATATGATTACTAATGCAATACTAATGACCGTCACACATTGAGCATTACAGCAGATACTGTGGCGAGACATAGATGTGTTGACGCTGCAATCTTCCCCACTGATACACACCTTCCCAAATTTTGGTCACCATGCATCTATAGGTGCATGATGACCAACATTCCTAAACCTATCCATTACTTTTGTAAAGTGTGGTTGTCAAAGTTGAAAATTCAGACATCTCATTTCAGTCAGCTAGTGCCTCAATATTTGATTCCAATCATTAGTTATTCATAGATTTAGCCAGTAATAATATATTTAGCCAGAATCATCTATGTCATGTCAAAAATGTTGATGTCATGTCAAAAATCACATCACACAAAACTTATTAAGCCTGTTGTATAGGTATGCTGAATGCTTGCCATTTATTATAGCATATTAAATTGCCTCTTGCAAACGCTAATGTGACCAATGTGACCAGTGAACAGTGATTTCTTCTGGAACAAACAGTATCAGTTGTCTGCAGCTGGTGAGTGAAATTGGTAGGAAAATGTCTGTTCATTCCAAGCTGCAGTTAAGAGTGGATGAAAGCTGAACAAATCTGGATATTGGGAGCAACACTGATGGAAGGCCAATGTAAGATACAGTTGAAGCTATGAGCAAGGCCTTGAAGACAAGTGCCGCCATGGACCTGTGTGTTGAATGAGATCATCATTGTGTTTTCACTGAAGTAAAGCAAATTGTGGAATTTTCAAGGCACTTTTTCTGACATCTATTCTGACTGCTGATCAATAAAGGTGTCAGTGTCTGAGTTTGTGTGTTTTGTTGGCGCGGCTGAACACCTATCTATTTGTTGTCAGTGAACTTCCTGTTAGATAAGCCATCTATCATCATGACATGTCATCATGATGTGTCATCATGACTTGTCATCATCTTAGCTTCTCATCTGTGTTATGTGCTGCCATCTATACACTGGACTGTTTCAAACTAACCACAATTAGATCAGTAAATACACATGATTCATGCCATAGCCCATATGAGTCTGTAATGGATTGGATTCACATTTCACACATTGCATCATGCAGTGGCGTACCGAGTATCAGGTCATACAGGTCATGACCTGGTCCTTTGGACCAGAGGCGCCCATGCAAAGCTGGCGCCCCTCCGATCGGTCACGACGCCAGTGAGGACGCTCCCCGGCCAGTAACGTCACTTTTGCGGCCAGTGACGGCGCCACCGGCCAGTGAGGGTGGCGCCTCTCCGGCCCGTGAAAGCGTATTATTCATTTTATTTACTAGTAATGTATTCATTAAATAAGAACACAAAACGAGAATCACGCGAGCTTTTCACTAAACCCACATACGTGCGGGCTTTAAATTCTCACACCGGACACGTGGGCTCGATAATGGCAGCTCTAATGGCTTTCGCCTGGGTCCATATTATTGATTTATTTATTTACTCAGAAACGATATTTTAACATTATTTATTTTACAAATATTTTTTACATATTTTTATTATTCCAATTTCAATCATTGCATTAAAAATAAATGTTTATTATAATGCTTTCAATACACTTCAATTTTTCAAATACCCTTGATTGTTCACGCCATCAACGCAAACTGCGCCGGCGTAAACAACTCCGTCGGCACCTTGGTGAAACGGAATAATTTACGGTGCGTAGCTTTTGATGGCGTAACTCACACATTTCGTAAGTTACGCCACAAGCTTCATGAAACGAGGCCCAGGGCGTGTGTCCCAGCTCTCGGTATATAAGCAGATTTCGCTTTGAAGAACACATCGTCTTTGATACGCTTAAAGAAAACTCGTGAATTCATCATGAAGTGCATTGTAAGCATCAACTGAAATCGTTGCTATTTGCCCATTCCGTTCAGGTTCGGTGATGTTTTCGCTCAATCATGAACATAACTTTGTTTGTCATCAAACGTTCATCACTACATTTTTTTCAGAGACAGTTTTATATTGTTGTAAACAATTTGGTGCATAAATTTGTTGCCTTTAAAATGTTGGTATCTGAGCCATTGAAACATATGCATTTGTAGCAGGTTCAAGATTTCTGTTACTGACCGTGTTTTGAACATTTTCAGGCGCTGCTGCTGGTGGTGGCCACGTGTGCCTTGGCGTACTACTATGTGGGCAGTAACCCATACGTCTATAGCTCCGCGTATTACGGCGGCGTCAGTCCGCTTTGGGTAAGAAAGATACTCTATCCCGTTACGAGCTTCTAGGAAACGTTTCTTGCATGCGTTGAATACATAAAAGTAATGCAAATACAATTTTAAAAATCATATCAATTGGACAGTGAATTATGACGGCATTGGTGCATGAACATTGACACAGAAGTCCAGCCGCGAACAAGCCACCTTTTTACATTCCTGGTTAAATATGGTATATATCCACAAGCCTTTTCATATGTCAGTCACAAAGTCACAAAGCATGTTGGCGTACCTATAATTAAAGACTCGCTGTTCTGTGAATATTTTTTCTTCTTCTCAATACGAGAGCATTGAACAGCGTCTAAAAGGATTTGTCCTATTATTGGAGTGCTTCTATGTGTAGCGTTAAATCGGAAATGAAAACTAGCGTTGTACTTTTTTTTATAAATAATTCGAAGATAGTGATGTTTCGTATCTGATACACAATATAATGAGTTTACGTAATATTTTATTAATAAATCGATTCATTTTATTGATTTTTCTCTCAAAACAATAAAGTCACAATAGTTTCATTTGACAACAGGTGTAAGAAGACTTAAACTACCAGGACAAAAGTCTAACTTGCCTAACTCTCGCATAAAGTAGCCTACGCATACATATTTGCGATAAGTTGCTGAGTGTGGCTTATTTTGATATGTAATTGTTTCAGAGGAAGAAGCGAGATGCTCCCGAGTCGCCGGCTGCGGACCAACATGCAGACGAGTCAATGTTTTACAGCAACTACTATGGCCACCCGTACTCCTACTCTCCCTACACCAAACTTCACTATCTGAAGAAACGTGAGGCCCCGACTGAAGATCAGCAGGCCCAGGACTCAACGATTTTCTACAGCGGCTACAACCATCCCTATGCGTCCTATGGGCACCCGATTTACTACTATAAGAAGTAGTTAAGTTGTCCTTACCTCGCTGATTGTCACTGAATCTTCTATTGCACTTGGACTGACGAACATTGTTTGCAAGCATTACATACGAAGGGTACTGTACTTGTTACTTAGTGCGCATCGATGTGGTAGTTATTGGAATAAAACATTGCAAGATATGTATGGTGTTCGTCTGTGAAGGCGCCATCTTCTCAAAAGGAGCTCGGAACCGATGGGACATGAAGCAATGAAACTAATGAAAATGTGTCGACAAAGGTACCGTCTCTAAAACGGATGTGAACATTAACATTTTAAAACAATATTTCAGTGCTAAAATCAACCTGTTACATGTCCATTGCTAGTTTTTTTTTAGAACGTGTGCCGTACCGTCAAAACCACAGTGAGCTAAGCGATAAAATATCATGGCCGGAAAGCGCATTTAAATACATCTAATACCCACCCTAAAGTTATTTTTATATCCAAACATGAAGCTTATAATTGCAGCTATGCTAAGACGCTACACGACCTATTTTGTTAAACGTATACAATATTTTGTAACAGGGGGGGGGGGGTGGATTCCGCCCCCCCTCATGTTTTTCGCAGATATTTCCAGAACGGCTGGGAGCAGGGCCATGACATTTTGGGACTTTTCATAGAATTGAATACCGCATTTGGAATCAAAAAAATCAAAATTTTGCGTTCTTTACCTGAACAGAGGCGGTTCCAGGGTACAGTTTTGGGTGGGTTCGGAGGCGATATTTGGCGATAATACGGAAATGCGATCTTCACGGTTTCTTCGTAACTGCCTCAAGTATGAAGGAGTTACATCGGTTCACGGTGATTGCAACAAGTGCAAATTAGTTGATGTTAATGAAATATCATTAA
Organism: Chirona hameri; assembly: GCA_036785665.1. NCBI lineage: Eukaryota > Metazoa > Arthropoda > Thecostraca > Balanomorpha > Balanidae > Chirona > Chirona hameri. The sequence continues at coordinate 41,431 of JAXIVJ010006940.1, forward strand.
AATTTCATGGCAGAGGCGGTTTCAGGGGCTTGAAAAGGGGGGGGGGGGGGGTTCCAGGAAGTATTCAATGCTTGGCGGGAAACAAATAGAGCAATGTATGGGGAATTTATAGTTATCAAGATGTAAAAGATAGCTTCTGCTTCCATTATTTGCATAATTTATTACATATAGAGTTTCAGGGGCGTGTTCAGGCACATGAAAAGGGGGGTGACTGTCTTGGTGATGACGATATGCTAGCGATAACGGCGCAATAGACGGTTAGCTTATAATTATATATGCACATATAAGGCCAGGAAAGGGAATACAGTCATTTTTTTTGCAGAGGCGCGCTCAGAAATGGAAGAAAGGGGTTCATATTATTGCAAGGAAACTAAGAGGCATGGGCGTACAATGACATAACATACTGTAGTTTTCGGATGAAACACGCACCACAGGCTACTCTACGAACGATTATAAGATAATAGGCGAGTCCAGGTAGGGTAAATGGGGGGTAAGCAATGTTAATTGAAGTTGTAAGTGAAATAGTCACTGTTGACTAGTTAGTATCATAATAGTGGATAATATACTTATCAAAAGGTATTGAGCCGCCCCAGTTTGGATCCTGGATACGCCTATGATGAAGTACAACATGCAAAAAGGAACTATCTACGATCAGTAACATATTTATAGTGCTGGGTAGCAACTTGTCTGCGGTTAATATTTTTTCCAATTTTACCCCCCTTTTTCACTAACCTGGTACCGCCTATGGCAAAAAATATGATTTTTAACTGTTTTGTCTAATGTCACAATCACATACCATTTCATTTATTAAAAAAACACATACAAATGGTTTTATTACGCATTTACTTCATCCCCATATTAACCCGCGCACTGCAGGGGCTTTGCGCCGAACACGAACTGCAAGGGGGGGTTAGGGAGGGGGGTTGATTTCCGCCCCCCCCCCTTGAGATCTCGAAAACTACGCAACGTAGCGAGAAGCTGAAAAAGGCATTTGATAGCTTCATACATGTTCTATCGAAAGTATTTCAGTGTTTTTTTTTAAAGTCAGGTCAAAATTGAGGTCACCAGAGGTCATCAAAGGCCAAATTTTCCAGTTTTTTCCTGTTTTGGGACATTGCTCAAGAAATTCTCATATATCTCAGAAACGATGATAGTTAGAAACAAACGGAAAAAAGCAAACGCCAGCCAGTGAAATTTGTAATCGCTGAGGTGTCCTCAGATTTTATCTCAGGTCAATATTTGAGGCTCTAGAGGTCAAAAAGAAAAAAACACGCAGTTTTTTTGCTAAATCGTGTTTTGCTATTAACTTTTTACTTAATAAAGATAACGGAAAACTGTTTACGCCATTGTGTTTATCTTGTCAAGGCGCTTTGAATGATATATATGGTGACCTTGTTAAGTTAAATTAACAATTTGACCTCAGATCAAGGTCAAGTGGTCCCCCAAGTAGGGCATGTTGCATATGGCAACATGACGTGTTATATTATAAGACGTATTATAAGACGTGTCTCGACGAGACAAACACATTGATATCTGTTTTACTTCTCTATCTTGATTATGTCGAGAGTTATTGACAAAAAAAGTGATGGTGACCTCGCATCCCCTCGGGGGGGGGGAGCGGAAATCAACCCCCCTTGCAGTGCGCGGGTAAAGTGACCTGCACACGCCTATGATTTTTGAATTTTCAAACGCCACTGTTATATATCAATTTCCAATTCAATCTCTATCGTTTCGTATTAATTGTGTTAAAATCGGTCGATAAACATGAAAGCTATGTTGGATCAAAAATACCACTAAAATTGGTGGTTTTTGCTCCCCTGTTGCCCCCTATCAAAAATTGAGATTTTTTTATCATTTAGAAATGTAGATCGTGTTGAGGCGAACGAAACGCCGTTTCATTTTTGAAAATCGGATGGGTAGATCTCGAGATCTCCGGGGGGGGGGGCGGAATCCGCCCACCCCCCCCTGTTACAAATAGGGGTAGCCAGGAGCCTGTTACAAATAGGGTTAAACTACCAGGACAAAAGTCTAACTGGCCTAACTCTCGCATAAAGTAGCCTACGCATACATATTTGCGATAAGTTGCTGAGTGTGGCTTACTTTGATATGTAATTGTTTCAGAGGAAGAAGCGAGATGCTCCCGAGGCGCCGGCTGCGGACCAACAGGCGGACGAGTCAATGTTTTACAGCAACTACTATGGCCACCCGTACTCCTACTCTTCCTACACCAAACTTCACTATCTGAAGAAACGTGAGGCTCCGGCCGAAGATCAGCAGGCCCAGGACTCAACGATTTTCTACAGCGGCTACAACCATCCCTATGCGTCCTATGGGCATCCTATGTACTACTATAAGAAGTAGTTAGGTTGTCCTTACCTCGATGATTGTCACTGAATCTTCTATTGCACTTGGACTGACGAACATTGTTTGCAAGCATTACATACGAAGGGTACTGTACTTGTTACTTAGTGCGCATCGATGTGGTAGTTATTCGAATAAAACATTGCAAGATATGGTATGGTGTTCGTCTGTGAAGGCGCTATCTTCTCAAAAGAAGCACGGAACTGATGGGACATGAAGCAATGAAACTAATGAAAATGTGTCGACAAAGGTACCGTCTCTAAAACGTATGTGAACATTAACATTTTAAAACAATATTTCAGTGTTAAAATCAACCTGTGACATGTCCATTGCCAGTTTTTTTTAGAACGTGTGCCGTACCGTCAAAACCACAGTGAGCTAAGCGATAAAATATCATGGCCGGAAAGCGCATTCAAATACATCTAATACCCACCCTAAAGTTATTTTTATATCCAAACATGAAGCTTATAATTGCAGCTATACTAAGACGCTACACGACCTATTTTGTTAAACGTATACAATATTTCATCAAGCTATTTAGGTCGGAGCAATTTGCGACGGCAAAGCCTCACAGGGGAAAATAAATCCTGAGAAGCATGCTACGGAGAAACCCAACCTCCGTGCGGCGGATATCAAATTGATGCATATATAAATTCCAAACTCTTTATTGTAAAGCCTACCCGAGATCGGTGATCTATCTCGGCAACCATGAGTCGCACGGACATGGGACAAACACAGATGTGTAGAGAAATGATCGGCCCGGCATATGCAATGTGACAACGCCCGACACTGCTCGACACCGCTCGACACCGCCCGCCACCGCCCGCTACCGCCCGCCATCCACACCCACGGCCAACCTCACGGCCACACCCACCACACCCACACCCACCAAACCCACACCGCCCACACAGCCCAAACCGCCCACACCGCCCGCACCACCCGCACCACCCGCACCATCACCATCACCATCACCATCACCATCACCATCACCATCACCATCACCATCACCATCACCATCACCATCACCATCACCATCACCATCACAGTCACCATCACCATCACCATCACCATCACCATCACCATCACCATCACCATCACCATCACCATCACCATCACCATCACCATCACCATCACCATCACCATCACCATCACCATCACCATCACCATCACCATCATCATCACCATCACCATCACCATCACCATCACCATCACCATCACCATCACCATCACCATCACCATCACCATCACCATCACCATCACCATCATCACCACCATCACCATCACCATCACCATCACCGGCAACACCGCCAACACCACCCACACCACCCACACCGTCACCGTCACCGTCACCGTTACCGTCACCATCACCATCACCATCACCATCACCATCACCATCACCATCACCATCACCATCACCATCACCATCACCATCACCATCACCATCACCATCACCATCACCATCACCATCACCATCACCATCACCATCACCATCACCATCACCATCACCATCACCATCACCATCACCATCACCATCATCACCATCACCATCATCACCATCGCCATCATCATCACCATCGCCATCATCATCACCATCATCAGATGAAGTGCTATCACCATCGTCAGTTGAAGTGCTATCACCATCATCAGATGAAGTGCTAAAATCAGCCTGTAACATACCCATTGCCAGTTTGTTTTTAGAATGTGTGCCTTACCGTCAAAACCACAGTGAGCTAAGCGATACAAATCACATGGCCGGAAAGCGCATTCAAATACATTGAATACCCCCCAAAAGTTATTTTTATATCCAAACATGAAGCTTATAATTGCAGCTTTACTAAGACGCTACACGACCTATTTTGTTAAACGTATACAATATTTCATCAAGCTATTTAGGTCGAATAAATTTACGTCGGCAAAGCCTCACAGGGGAAAATAAATCCTGAGAAGCATGCTACGGAGAAAACCAACCTCCGTGCGGCGGATATCAAATTGACGCATACATACATTTAAAAAATCTTTATTATAAAGCCTACCCGAGATCGGTGATCTATCTCGGCAACCACGAGTCGCACGGACATGGGACAAACACAGATATGTAGAAAAATGATCGGTTCGTCGTATGAAATGGGTCCAACACAGATGTGTACAGACATGATCGGCCCGGCGTATGCGCTGTTGTTCGATCAGCAGCGCATGGCATATGTAAAGTTACTGGCCCACACCAACACCCTCACCCACAACCACAAACACCAATGCCCACACCGACAACACCTCCCACACTGCCAACACCACCCACACCATACACACCGCTACACTGCAGACACAACCCCCACCGCCCACACAGCCCACACCTCCCACACCTCCCACACCGCCCACACCGCCCACACCGCCCACACCGCCCACACCGCCCACACCAATCACACCACCCACACTCCCCACACCACCCACACCGTCACCGTCACCGTCACCGTCACCGTCACCGTCACCGTCACCGTCACCGTCACCGTCACCGTCACCGTCACCGTCACCATCACCATCACCATCACCATCACCATCACCATCATCAGCACCATTACCCTCGACACACCCACACCCACACCATCGCCCACACCAACAACATCACACAAGCGATCACCCACACCATCGCACACACCCATACCATCACACACACACCCACACCATCACTCACACCAACACCATACCCACACCCACAACCTCTCTCACACCCACACCCACAATAGCATAACGAATCAATTTGCGCATAGCGCAAACATCCCTCTAGTCCTCTATTATAAAAGGAGTAGTGCCTACGCGTTTCAACACTAGCCTATTGTCAGAGCGCTCAGGCTTAGCCAATTGTCCGAGTGCTTCAACGCTAGGCCTATGGGAGCGAAGTGAAGCTTCGCTTGCCTCACCTGTTGTCTGTTTTTATAATCTTAATAGCTCAGCACTTGCAGCGTCGTGACAAAAACAATCGACGTGAGAGGTGGCTCTCTATCTGAAACTTTTGGTCCCATCACTGTCGAGTGCGTCGTTTATTCGTGGCCCCATGTGCAAAAACGGCCGGTTCCTCCATTGACAATACACTAATTTAGCGAAAACGCCGCGTACGAAATTATTGGCCAAACATTGTTGCATACCTGGCTGATATTTCGGCAACCCAAGTCGCACCGACAAGCCAAAAACACATATGTGTAGAGGATAGAGGAAGAAGTGGCACGGAATATGCACTGTCGGTCCATCAGCGGAGCCTTGCACGTACAAAGTCAATCGCTAAACAGCTGCAATTTAGGCTGTTATCAAGTCTAACACGATTCAAATCAGTGCTCGGAACCAATGTGACGTCAAGTGATGAAATTTTGCCAATGTGTTGGCCTATGTACTGTCCCTAAACTGCATGTACAAATTAATGTTCTAAAGTAATATTTCAGTTCTAAAATCCGCCTTTGGTTTTGGAGTTTTGAAACGGCTTTGGAGCGAAAGGCCAAGCGACAAAAAACCGAGGGGGGGGGGGGGCAGAATCTGTTCCCGCAGGGAATAGCGTTAAATCACAATCAAAAGGATGCTTTGAGGTATTGTTGCAACAAGTTTCACCTCGATGGTATACTTACATATCTCAATAAACAATTTTCTGAGAATGATAAAGGTGATCTCAAATGGACAGATACGATGCCATGAATATGTTTCACAGGTATATACGGCATGCCTCAATTTAACCCTCGCTCTACGGGGGGGGGGGGGGCTGACTGGCCCTGCCCTGAGGTTTTTCTGGCATATCTTTTTACACATACAGCACATCTTGCTGAAATTTTCGGTAGCCGAGTTTACAACCATTATACGTATGTCTTAAATAAGTAATTGAAATTGGTTAAAGGAAAATAATGACCTTTTGTTTTTGTTAGCAACAATTTCTTAGGCTACCGTTATGGTTTTAAAATTATTTTATTTAAATTTAAGAATTAAATAAACTGATTCCCAAATTCAAAGTTGTAAAAAGTTTGGAAAAAATACAAAACAAGTACCTTGTGTACTTCATGAAGGTCATTGACAAATTCGTCCTTCCCTACCATTGTTTACATCGAGTGCGGCATTTTTGGAGGCTCTGTGACGTTTCCGATCAAACTGATCCGTGAAGCAATCCGTGAAGCATCCGTGATGCATGACTGACTATCAGTGTAAGTCATGAATAACAGCAACATGCAAACTATACCAACTCGAATAAAATAAGGGCGGAATGAATTGAACCCCAGGGAAGCTAGTATTCGCAAAGCACTCGCCACTGCGCCACAACAGCAAAAGGTGATGGAAATGCATATTGGATACAATATTATTACGTCACAAGTTTCTGAAGTGTCAACTACTATGAAATACAGTGATAAAATACCTTTAATAATGCTTAACAAGAAAATTCAAACTTAAAAACAATAATTTGAATAAGTCTTTAATTAGCTTTCAACTCAAAATCAGATATATTTTGCAATGCTACACAAGAATGGCACCAGTGACGTCATTAACAAAGCCTGCTACGGGACTTGGGTATACTAATCAGGAACAACTCGCCACAATGGTTAAGTGCGCCGAGAAGCATGACAATGACTTTGTAAACAAATCGCAGGCGCTAAATAGGTCGCCGTCGATGTGCATCGATGAGCTTCCGATGTAATTGCCAGTTTTGTGTTATTGTTTCTTAATTTTTTAGGGAAAAACTATTATTTTTCATGATAATATAAAGCATAGTGTTATATACAGCCACAGACAAATTATACAATACTCCTAATGTTGAAAACAAATGAATCGATTTGCAAAAATTGAGGGTCGCAACCACTAACTATGCCGCCGTTGATGTGCATCGATGAGCTTCCGATTTTATTGCCACTTTTTCCAATCGCTGTTAGTTTTAGAAGATCGCCGGGCATATAATCACAACAAGCAGAACGCAAAATATATTTTCCACTCCATTGCGTAAAAAAACAATACGTGAAAAGCCCGCAGTTTGATGAGGACCAAAAGTACTTGCAAGTACCGGTCTTTAAAAGTGTGGAACGCTTATCAACTTTAACTTGAAATATCTTTCGGTAGGAAAATTTGCATGCAAAATGTGATGAATTTACAATATATTTTGGTCTCGTCTGGCAATTTCAAGTGCTAACTCCATTTTTTTGTGGAAAAAGGTAATTATTTCTCTTTAAGTAATTTGGGAGATAATCATGTTTTGATGACGTCATGTTGGTGGAAAACGATAAATATTAGAAAAATGGTAGAAAACAGAGTTTTAAAGAAAATTGGAAACACAATTCAACAAAGATACAAAATGTCATTCTCTTAAAAATGGCGATCTCGGATTTTCACATTTTTTTCTTTCCTAAAATGAAAACATTTTTTTTAATCCCCATAAAATCAAATTTTTAAAAGATATTATAAAACTTTTTAAGATATAGATACACTCATTTTTGACTGAGTGATGGCTCCCTAAGTGTAAGAAACTGATGACGGAATTTTTTTAATAACTTTTTCTTCCTTTTTTGACAAGACACGAACAAATAATTACCCTTTCTGTATTTCTGAGCCAAAACTGGTCGAGGAACATGCCTTTTTATTTACATTTATCAATTTCTCATTTTGGGGTTTTCTGAAGAGCAAAATCGTTGTTCTGCACGTGGTAAATCCGAGGTCATTCACTTGACCTGGAAGGTCATTTGTTGAGTTGAAACCTAAAAATAGCAAACTCTTCGATTCCTCTCATGACAGGCAACGTGCTGGTTCTTACCGCATTGCTCTAAGTTGCTTGGTTTATAAGTTAACAGGGGAAGGGCCTGTCAGCCCCCCCCCCCCGTTGGGCGAAGGTGAAAAAGCTCCCGTAGGGCGATGGTTAATGCGATATTTTATAACCATAGTTGTGCATGACCCAGGAACAACACATTAACTGTAAATATATAAAATGTAGGTATACCTACGTTTTATACACGAACCACAACAAACGCGTTTCTGCTGAAACTTAAAATGTGAAACATCTTATAATTAAATTATGTCTGCCAATGTAAGCCATGATATGAAGCTATGCATTATGCCTTGATGTTTCAGAGAAATAACATTCCAATAGAAGTAATTAGCTATATAACTTTTAATGTGGGCGAGGATGGATGACATTGTTATAATTACAATTATGTGAGTGAAAATGATCTTAACAATGTCAAATATTTCTAAAAATATTTCTAAAATACAAATATTTAACATGGTTAAGATAATTTTCCCTCACATGAGCTAAATAACTTGATGCATCTCGTCACTACAAAATACTTCCTGAATAACACATTGTGCGTAATGAAAAGACATTCGAACTGATATGTTTTTGATAAATTCCTTCTTTCAAACATGTTAATGAAAGACAGCTCCAACTGAACTGACTTACATTAACAAATTTGCTTCATGTTTATTTCGTTACACGATTTTAGAAACTAATCGATGAATTTTTTGGCCTAATTAGATGCAGGTTTGATAAATAGTTGATACACCGTCACATGCCATAGATAATCACTTAAGCATAACTATCCATTACCCATACATATTCGAACAAAATATAACACGTAAGTGACATTAGCTTTTTAGTGGTGATCTCCAAAGCATTTAAATAGCCACCCCTATGTACATTTCTTCGGTACGGAAAAATGCATTTGTATGATGCAGTGCGCACAGGAACCCTCAGCAACTTGATTGTGCAACCTTGCGAAATTAGACGAGTGTCGCACACCAAAACTGGTTAATCTTGTCTACACCATTTTGAGGGCGTCGCCAAAACTAACGCCTTTGATTGGTTTACGTCCAGGGCGTGTGTCCCAGCTCTCGGTATATAAGCAGATTTCGCTTTGAAGAGCACATCGTCTTTGATACGCTGAAAGAACACTCGTGAATTCATCATGAAGTGCATTGTAAGCATCAACTGAAATCGTTGCTATTTGCCCATTCCGTTCAGGTTCGGTGATGTTTTCGCTTAATCATAAACGTAACTTGGTTTGTCATCAAACGTTCATCACTACATTTTTTTTCAGAGACAGTTATATATTGTTGTAAGCAATTTGGTGCATAAATTTGTTGCCTTTAAAATGTTGGTATCTGAGCCATTGAAACATATGCATTGATAGCAGGTTCAATATTTCTGTTACTGACCGTGTTTTGAACATTTCCAGGCGCTGCTGCTGGTGGTGGCCACGTCTGCCTCGGCGTACTACTATGTGGGCAGTAACCCATACGTCTATAGATCCGCGTATTACGGCGGCGTCAGTCCGCTTTGGGTAAGAAAGATACTCTATCCCGTTACGAGCCTCTAGGAAACGTTTCTTGCATGCGTTGAATACATACAAGTAATGCAAATACAATTGTAAAAATCAGATCAATTGGACAGTGAATTAGGACGTCATAGGTGCATGAACATTCACACAGAAGTCCAGCCGCGAAGAAGCCACCTTTTTACATTCCTGGTTAAATATGGTCAATAACCACAAGCCTTTTCATATGTCAGTGTTTACCACAATCACAAAGCATGTTGGCGTACCTATAATTATAGACTCGCTGTTCTGTGAAACAAAACAAAATTGTGTTCTCAATACGAGAGCATTGAACAGCGTCTAAAATGATTTGTCCTATTATTGGAGTGCTTCTATGTGTAGCGTTAAATCGGAAATGAAAACTAGAGGTGTATCTTTTCTATAAATAATTCGCAGATAGTGGTGATTCGTATCTGATACACAATATAATGAGTGTACGTACTATTTTATCAACAAATCGATTCATTCTATTGATTTTTTCTCTCAAAACAATAGTCACAATAGTTTCATTTGACAACAGGTGTAAGAAGACTTAAACTACCAGGACAAAAGTCTAACTTGCTTAACTCTCGCATAAAGTAGCCTACGCCTACATATTTGCGATAAGTTGCTGAGTGTGGCTTACTTTGATATGTAATTGTTTCAGAGGAAGAAGCGAGATGCTCCCGAGGCGCCGGCTGCGGACCAACAGGCGGACGAGTCAATGTTTTACAGCAACTACTATGGCCACCCGTACTCCTACTCTCCCTACACCAAACTTCACTATCTGAAGAAACGTGAGGCCCCGGCCGAAGATCAGCAGGCCCAGGACTCAACGTTTTTCTACAGCGGCTACAACCATCCCTATGCGTCTTATGGGCACCCGATGTACTACTATAAGAAGTAGTTAGGTTGTCCTTACCTCGCTGATTGTCACTGAATCTTCTATTGCACTTGGACTGACGAGCATTGTTTGCAAGCATTACATACGAAGGGTACTACACTTGTTACATCGATGTGGTAGTTATTTGAATACAACATTTCAAGATATGGTATGGAATTCGTCTGTGAAGGCGCTATCTTTTCAAAAGAACTCGAAATATTAATAAGAGCAACAGTTAACTACTTTAGAGAAGCTTGAGGAATAAACTACAATCTATCTGTTGGGTGATTTTGCATTTCACCAACTATTTTGGTCAGCATTGCGTACTTCAAAATATACATTGTGTCAGTGGGATATTGTTGTCTCTTTGACAGATGTAGCTGTATGATAGGATGGTGCCAAACACAAAATTATAACAGCACCAGTATTGCGCCTGGGGACACTACGTGGCACCACTTGGATGGAGCAACACGTGCCGGACGAACTCTGCACGGATTGAGTACAACCCGTCAATCACACTTTGAACTAGCGCAAATTGACTTCGCGATCTCCAAGCTTCGCCAAACAGCAGCCATATGCGACATTTTTGATCGGCATGCCGCTTTGACGTATCGGCGGCGACTACAGAAGTCATATAAAATATCTTCCCCTGGGAGATTGCTATTGTGTCAGGGGCACACGTCCCAGTGGCAAACAGCGCAGCCTCAATCGAGAGGCCGGGGCATAAACCGTAATGCTGTAGACACAGGAAGTTGCTCGATGTCAAATAGCCCGTGAGGTGAAAACAGGTCACTTATGTTGCTTAACCCGCGAGGTACTGGGGTATATTTCATAACGCAACTTACTTGGGGGGGGGGGGGGGGCTATTTTTTGCCCCCCCTCTGATCTCCCGAACTACTGGACCGAATGTAAAAATTCAAACGGCATTCGATAGCCCTGGGAAATTTATAGATTGAAGCATAATATTGTTGACCTCAGGGTCACCGATGACGTCACAGGTCAGGTCAAGTACAAAATGTTTGGCCGTGTCAAAAGGTCTCTATGGATGGAATTGTCGCGCAAAATTGCGATATTAAACGCATAAGATGTTGATAAATCGGTATGATTCGTGTGTCTGACACTTCTAAGTACCTTTCTAAGCTGTTTATGACCTTGGGTCAGGTCAAGGTCATCCGAGGTCACGAGGTCAAGCTGCAGATTACGGTCATTAGGCGTTGTAACACATATATATTGCTCTTTTTTTCTCGTCTAGAACGCGAAAAATGACCTTAGAATATTGTTTGTTCCATATAAATAGAAGTAAAAAGCTAAAATGGAAATGCATTTTTTGTCATAATAATGCTGTGTGAAGTGGTCGGTTTTTGTCATTTAAAGGTCATAACTCGGTCAATTTCAAAGATATCGACTTTAAATTTAGTACACATATTCACCGCATACGTATCGATCATATATATTCCGGTTTTTGGATAATTCGGATTTTTTCTCGAAAATTTTGTAAAAACAAAACAAAAATGTCTTTGGATTTCTCAAAATTTTGAATTAAAAAAACTCAAAAATTCGAGACTGCAGTTTGATAGCCCGGTCTATTGTCAGTAATTATTTTAATACAATTTAGTTCATCTCAAATATCGTACCTTTGACTGCGTTTTCTGCAAACTATTATTTTGCAACAAAAACCGAAGAACACTGACGTCACTATGACGCCATTCCCGGTTGATATATCATAGCCTCATATTTTTGTTTTGCCAACATGTGTAGAATTGATGTGAGAGAAGTTACTGCAAGTTTGGTGACGATACGGGTGTTTGTTGAGGAGTTATTGCAAAATAACGGGAGGGGGGGGGGCAAAAAATAGCCCCCCCCAGTATCTCGCGGGTTAATGCAGCACGAATTGGGTGAAGGTCGATCGTACTTCACAGTGGTCTGTTAGGGACATATTTTAGATGGAATTACGGTGAGTGCTGTCCACTGTTGTGGCATTCCTAGTTCATATTCTATAAGCTGTTCGTAATGCTGAGACGATAAAGTCCTAATAAAGCGCAAATTATTTCCAACATGCTGACAGTAATGCCGTCAGAGCGTTAGAGGCGAGCCCATTTGCTGCGGTACTGCTGACAGCTCGGGCCAATGTCTTTGTAACGTATTGTAGCAAATGTCTTGGCACTACCGATAATCACATTTCACATATTGGATGTGCCAGGAAGCAGAGCAATGATCGCCACAGCCTCTCTCTCTCCAATGCTTCATCTCCTGGCATCTCATTCAAGAACAGCCACCATGCCAGTGGTCAGGGAATACGTCAGTGGTGGTTTTCGGACCCAAACCGATTAACACCGAGATGGAACCGCGCAGGCTATCGATCTGAATGACCTGACCAAGACATTAGGTCAATGTCAGGAGACTGTCAGCCGAGCTCAGACAGCTTATCTTGACTCGATAAAGCCATTTCTCGATATCGATAGCCCCCAGCGATTTGTATATATGCTTTATTCGTTTTAAGTTATCTAAAATGTGCTGGGGTGCCTGCTAGAACGCACACATCAGCGCTGTTTCGAGATTGGAAAATACTGAAATTTACTGATCTTGTACAGCAACAGATCAGACACATTTTACATGACATTTTGCGTGGGAGACTTCCTCGTGTTATAGCTGAGAAATGCACATTATACGTACCAACTCGATTAACTAGAACACCTCAGCACTTCTCCGAACGAATTCGATCTATTACAGGACAAGTAATACCCAATTATAGACTTCACAACTATCGTCAATTCTCTCTATTCTGCAGAGCTCTTTTAATATGGAATTGTGTTATTGCTCGACATATACCAGATATCCGAGATGTTCCGTGGAGTAAAACATTTGTTTTAATAAAACGGTTAAGTTACTCTTTATTCGTTCCTATTAGTTTGTATATCAAAGAGGTTCCTACTGGTCAAGTCATCCACCAAGCTCATCCATATAGTACTATAAACGGTGTTATAGGACAGGGCCTCAGGAAACGCTGTAGCCCTATACCCTGTGGACACCTAACGTAACTGGTATATATTAATAAGGTGCCTGTTGCAAACTGCCCATATATTAGATGGTCAACACGCTTTAGTTTCAGTAGCCTTCTCAGCGAACTATCATCTGTTCTGTTTTCACTGTAACCATTCAAACAGACTACCTGTCGTGACTGTATCCACGTCCGCATCATTACCCTGACCATGCCGCCCTCCTACGTTCTCAGCCTCCGACAGTCGGACTGCGCCGCCTCGTCCGGAGGTGATGACTCTCGACCCCCGACAGTCGCACTGCCGCCTCGGTCGGCCGGTGGTGACTCTCAGCCTCCGACGGGCGGATTGCGCCGCCTCGGCCGGAGGTGATGACTCTCAGCCTCCGACGGTGGCGGACCGCCGCCTCGGTCGGAGGTGATGACTCTCGGCCTCCGACAGTCGCACTGCCGCCTCGGCCGGCCGGTGGTGACTCTCGGCCTCCGACAGTCGGACTGCACTGCCTCGGCCGGCCGGTGATGACTCTCGGCCTCCGACAGTTGGACTGCCGCCTCGGTCGACCGGTGATGACTCTCGGCATCCGACAGTAAGACTGCACCACCTCGGCCGGCCGGTGATGACTCTCGGCCTCTGACAGCAAGATTGCACTGCATCGGCTGGCCGGTGATGACTCTCGGCCTATGAAAGCAGGATTGCACCGCTTCGGCCGGCCGGTGATGACTCTCAGCTCTGTTATTTGTCTCCAGATGCTGTATGTATATTTGTTTGTATTGTTTTTAGTTAACCTTGATGGCGCTACCCAAACCCTTACCTAAAACTAACAGTTTAACATATTCACCCTCTAACATAACTAATTGCATATCCATTCCACCCTTCCCTAATGCTAGCGCCATCTATACATTATGTTTCATTTCATGTATACGATAGGTTGTTTGCTACTGCGCCTACTGGATTTCCACAAATATACCGCTGGTGGAATCCGGTCGAATAAAACAAAATATTAATATGAGGATAGCCAATGGGGAGGAATTTGTAACACCTCAAAACAATTGAATTGCAAAAACTAGAGGCTGGAGCCGCCACTGCTGACCTTTTTAGTGCGTAAATACACTATGGGATTGATTCTCATGTATATCGATGTTACATGCAAAATAATACTTATAACTGCAACAGTACAGCCTCCCACTTTCTGTACCTGAGTGGGCCTCTGCCAAAAATATGTGCAATCCCAGTATCTATGATGCATTTCGCTGTGGAAATATTGTGACGCATTTATTGTACCGTAAAATACGAAGGAAGCATGCGCCACACAATGACATTCGTTACCATTCAAGCGTGACAGATTGCCTCTCGAAAACAAGGACCTGGGACAACCTCTGCTAGACAGATTTGTTCAAATGTTGACACAACACGTGCACATTAATTATAGGAAAATTCGCCAAACTTTCACGACGTTGGGCTGAACGGTTTTGGAGCGACAAACGAACAACCACGGGAGGGGGGGGGGGGGGCAGAATCTATTTCCGCAAGGAATAGCGTTAAATCACAATCAAAAGGATGCTTTGAGGTATTGTTGCAATAAGCTTCACCTCGATGGTATACCTACATATCTCAATAAGCAATATTCTGAGAATGATAAAGGTGATCTAAAATAGCCAGATACCATGCCATGAATATCTTTCACATGTGTGCACTGTACATACAGCATGCCTCAATTTAATGCGATATTTTATAACCATAGTTGTGCATGCCCCAGGAGCAACACATTAACTGTAAATATATAAAATGTAGATGCACCTACGTATTATACTTTGACCACAACAAACGCGTTTCTGCTGAAGCTTAAAATGTGAAACATCTTAAAATTATATTATATCTGCTATTGTCAGCCCTGATATGAAGCTATGCAGTATGCCTTGCTGCTTTAACAGAGGAATAACACTCGAATAGAAATAATATGCTATATAACTTGATGCATCTCGTTACTAAACAATACTACCTGAATAACACATTGTGCCTAATGAAAAGAAATTCGAACTGATATGTTTTTGGTAATTCCTTCTTTCAAACATTTTAATGAAAGACGACTCCAACTGAACTGACTTACATTCACAATTTTGCTTCATGTTTAATTCGTTACACGTTTTTAGAAACTAATCGACGTTTTTTTTGGACTTATTAGATGCAGGATTTATAAATAGTTCATACACCGTCACATACCATAGATAACCACTTGAGCATAACTATCCATTACCCATACATATTCGAACGAAATATAACACGTAAGTGCCATGAGCTTCTTAGTGGTGATCTCCAAAGTATCTTAAATACCCCCCCCCCCTATAAGCACATTCCTTCGATACGGAAAACTGCATTGTTATTTGCAGTGCGCACAACAACCTTCAGCAACTTGATTGTGCAACCTTGCAAAATTAGACGATTGTCACACACTAAAACTGGTTATCCTTATCTACACCATTTTGAGGGCGTCGCCAAAACTAACGCCTCTGATTGGTCTACGTCCAGGGCGTGTCTCCCAGCTCTCGGTATATAAGCAGATCTCGCTTTGAAGAACACATCGTCTCTAATACGCTTAAAGAAAACTCGTGAATTCATCATGAAGTGCATTGTAAGCATCAACTGAAATCGTTACTATTTGTCCATTCCGTTCAGCTTCGGTGATGTTTTCGCTCAATCATAAACATTACTTTGTTTGTCAACAAACGTTCATCCCTACATTTTTTCTTCTTCAGAGACAGTTTTATATTGTTCTAATCAATTTGGTGCATATATTTGTTGCCTTTAAAATGTTGGTATCTCAGCCATTGAAACATATGCATTTGTAGCAGGTTCAAGATTTCTGTCACTTACCGTGTTTTGTACATTTTCAGGCGCTGCTACTGGTGGTGGCCACGTCTGCCTCGGCGTACTACTATGTGGGCAGTAACCCATACGTCTATAGCTCCGCGTATTACGGCGGCGTCAGCCCGCTTTGGGTAAGAAAGATACTCTATCCCGTTACGAGCCTGTAGGAAACGTTTCTTGCATGCGTTGAATACATAAAAGTAATGCAAATACAATTTTAAAAATCATATCAATTGGACAGTGAATTATGACGTCATAGGTGCATGAACATTGACACAGAAGTCCAGCCGCGATCAAGCCACCTTTTTACATTCCTGGTTAAATATAGTCTATATCCACAAGCCTTTTCATATCAGTTTTTGCCACAATCACAAAGCATGTTGGCGTACCTATAATTATAGACTCCCTGTTCTGTGAAACAAAAACAAATTGTTTTCTCAATACGAGAGCATTGCACAGCGTCTAAAAGGATTTGTCCTGTTATTGGAGTGCTGCTGTGTGTAGCGTTAAATCAGAACTGAAAACTAGCTGTGTATCTTTTTTGATAAATAATTCGCAGATAGTGGTGTTTTGGATCTGATACACGATATAATGAGTGTACGTAATATTTTATCAATAAATCGATTCATTTTATTGATTTTTTCTCTCAAAACAATAAAGTCACAATAGTTTCATTTGACAACAGGTGTAAGAAGACTTAAACTACCAGGACAAAAGTATAACTTGCTTAACTCTCGCATAAAGTAGCCTACGCCTACATATTTGCGATAAGTTGCTGAGTGTGGCTTATTTTGATATGTAATTGTTTCAGAGGAAGAAGCGAGATGCTCCCGAGGCGCCGGCTGCGGACCAACAGGCGGACGAGTCAATGTTTTACAGCAACTACTATGGCCACCCGTACTCCTATTCTCCCTACACCAAACTTCACTATCTGAAGAAACGTGAGGCCCCGGCCGGAGATCAGCAGGCCCAGGACTCAACGATTTTCTACAGCGGCTACAACCATCCCTATGCGTCCTATGGGCACCCGATGTACTACTATAAGAAGTAGTTAGGTTGTCCTTACCTCGCTGATTGTCACTGAATCTTCTATTGCACTTGAACTGACGAGCATTGTTTGCAAGCATTACATACGAAGGGTATACTGTACTTGTTACTTAGTGCCCATCGATGAGGTAGTTATTTGAATAAAACATTGCAAGATATGGTATTGTGTTCGTCTGTGAAGGCGCTATCTTCTCAAAATAACTCAAAATATTAATAAGATCAACATTCTACTACCTTAGAGAAGCTTGAGGAAAAAACTACATTCTATCTGTTGGGTGATTTTGCATTTCACCACTTATTTTGCTCAGCATTGCGTACTTCAAAATATACATTGTGTCAGTGGGCTAATATTGCCTCTTTGACAGATGTAGCTGTATGATAGGATGGTGCCAAACACAAAATTATGGCAGCACCAGTATTGCGCCTGTGGACACTACGTGGCACCACTTGGATGGATCAACACGTGCCGAACGAAGTCTGCACGGATTAGGTACAACCCGTCAATCACACTTTGAACTAGCGTAAGTTGACTTCGCGATCTCCAAGCTTCGCCAAAAAGCAGCCATATGCGACATTTTTGATCGGCATGCCGCTTTGACGTATCGGCAGCGACTACAGAAGTCATATAATATATCTTCCTGTGGGAGATTGCTATTGTGTCAGGGGCACACGGCCGAAAAACAAGTAACTTGTGTCGCTTAACCCTCCATTGACTGGGGGGGAGGGGGGTCGTATAACGAACCCCCCCCCCCTCCTACGATGAATTTTAGTAATAGCTCAACAACCAATAGTGCTATGAACGTGAAACTTCGGGTACCTTCTTCTACATCGATTTGACGTCTTCTGTGAAAAAATGAAGAAATTTCGTCGAAAAATGTCGAGTTATATCGAAATTAGTGACGTCACTACACACGAGTTTGGCACAAAAATCAGCTAAAATTTGCAAGGCCGTAGAAATGCCATATTTAAAGGAATATGCAATCAAAACCGCCAAAAGATGCAAATTGCAAGGGCTACAAACTGGCGATCTTGGAAATCGGAAAAGTTTGTTTTTGACCCCCCCAAAATAAAAATTGGGAGCAAATGCACACACAATCTTTGTTTTTCTCAAAGAAATTGAAAAAGCCTGAATATATATATATATATATATATATATATATATATATATATATATATATATATATATATATATATATATATATGTATATATATATATATATATTTATATATATATATATATATATATATATATATATATATATATATAATATATATATATATATATATATATATATATATATATATATATATATATATATATTAATATATATATATATATATATATATAATATATATATATATATATATATATATATATATATATATATATATAATTATATATATATATATATATATATATATATATATATATATATATATATATATATAATATATATATATATATATATATATATATATATATATATATATATATATATATATATATATATATATTATATATATATATATATATATATATATATATATATATATATATATATATATATATATATATATATATATATTATAATATATATATATATATATATATATATATATATATATATATATATATATATATATATATATATATATATATATATATATATATATATATATATATATATATATATATATATATATATATATATAATATATATATATATATATATATATATATATATATATATATATATATATATATATATATATATATATATATATATATATATATATATATATATATATATATATATATATATATATATATATATATATATATATATATATATATATATATATATATATATATATATATATATATATATATATATATATATAATATATATATATATATATATATATATATATATATATATATATATATATATATATATATATATATATATATATATATATATATATATATATATATATATATATATATATATATATATTATATATATATATATATATATATATATATATATATATATATATATATATATATATATATATATATATATATATATATATATATATATATATATAATATATATATATATATATATTATATATATATATATATATATATATATATATATATATATATATATATGAGCAATAATAGACAACAATAAAATAAATATATATTATGTAGACGCGTTTCGATATTACATCTTCATCAGTACATAAAAGATACACAAACAATCGATACAATCGAGACGATCCACGGCGCTATAGGTTTGAAAATTAAATGCAAAACTGAATGCAAATCACGTGACATTAATCTGTTCCTCCCAAAGAATCCTCGCTAGTATTGGAGCTAATGTGTAATCCCCTCGTTTATAATTAATATTGAGCAATGTCACGATCACAGCCGCCTCTACGGCCTTGCGTTTTCTTTTTTCTTTGCCGCTCCAGAGGATCTCCGTCTTATCCCAGTCCGGCAGATGTTGATGCTTCTCAATATGCATTACGAACGAACTTGTGGTCCTGTGATGGCGAATGTCTGTTTTATGTTCATTTATCCTCTTCTTTGTTCCCCGATACGTTTCTCCAAAGTACGCTATCGAGCATCCACTACATGGTACTTTGTAGACAACACTATCATTACTTTCTGTTCCTCTTCTTTCCTTGATCATTTCACCGATTTTTGAACCCGTTTTTTCAATCAGTTGCACGCCCGCTTTCCTCAGAACTCTTGCTATAGTTTGCTTTTTGCCACTGCCTGGAGCCACTATGACTTTTTGATTGGACCGGGTCCGTGTAGACGCCGGAGCCCTTCTTATTTTCTTTGCTTTTCGTATACATCTAATTAAGAATGCCCTCGGATATTTAAGCTTCATGAATGAATCGAAAATATGTTCAATTTCGGCGTCCAGATATTCATCACTGCATATGCGATATGCACGTAAGAAAAACCCAATTATCTACCCCTGATTTTCTACCCCTGATTTCACCCTTTCACTGTGCGCTGACAAATAGTGTAGATAGTCTTCTCGGTTCGTTTTCTTCCTAAAGACTGTGTACATCATAACGTCTTCACGTTTTACGATCAGAATGTCCAGAAACGGCAGTGTGCCATCATTTTCAGTTTCCAGAGTAAATTGTATCTTCTTTTCTACTTCGTTCAATTTCTTAAGTTTATCGTTTAGGTTCGTTTCTTCAGGAACCAACACGAAAACATCGTCCACGTATCTGAACCATGTAGCATCCGCACCCATGATCTGTCTGAAATGTTCCCTTGGACCCGGTTCATTTCAGACAGATCATGGGTGCGGATGCTACATGGTTCAGATACGTGGACGATGTTTTCGTGTTGGTTCCTGAAGAAACGAACCTAAACGATAAACTTAAGAAATTGAACGAAGTAGAAAAGAAGATACAATTTACTCTGGAAACTGAAAATGATGGCACACTGCCGTTTCTGGACATTCTGATCGTAAAACGTGAAGACGTTATGATGTACACAGTCTTTAGGAAGAAAACGAACCGAGAAGACTATATACACTATTTGTCAGCGCACAGTGAAAGGGTGAAATCAGGGGTAGTAATTGGGTTTTTCTTACGTGCATATCGCATATGCAGTGATGAATATCTGGACGCCGAAATTGAACATATTTTCGATTCATTCATGAAGCTTAAATATCCGAGGGCATTCTTAATTAGATGTATACGAAAAGCAAAGAAAATAAGAAGGGCTCCGGCGTCTACACGGACCCGGTCCAATCAAAAAATCATAGTGGCTCCAGGCAGTGGCAAAACGCAAGCTATAGGAAGAGTTCTAAGGAAAGCGGGCGTGCAACTGATTGAAAAAACGGGTTCAAAAATCGGTGAAATGATCAAGGAAAGAAGAGGAACAGAAAGTAAAGATAGTGTTGTCTACAAAGTACCATGTAGTGGATGCTCGAAAGCGTACTTTGGAGAAACGTATCGGGGAACAAAGAAGAGGATAAATGAACGTAAAACAGACATTCGCCATCACAGTACCACAAGTTCGTTCGTAATGCATATTGAGAAGCATCAACATCTGCCGGACTGGGATAAGACGGAGATCCTCTGGAGCGGCAAAGAAAAAAGAAAACGCAAGGCCGTATAGGCGGCTGTGATCGCGACATTGCCCAATATGAATTCTAAACGAGGGGATTACACATTTTGTTTTGTTTTCTATGCCGCCACCCAAGAGCAGGTGACCAGGAGTGCCCCCTCCCTCTATCCCAACGACCCACAGCACCTTAACGTTAACACCAGAAAACATAATAAAGCAAGTCGCGGCACTCCCAGCTAAGAAATGGAAAGAAACGTAAATAAGCTTAAGAAGGAGCATAATCCATTATCAGATAGTATAAAGTAAAAATAAGAGAAGGCCAAAGTAGTCATCACTGAATACAGTAATTGACTGCCCCTACTTCCCTGGGAACCACATTCATTCAAACTTGCATTAAAGATGTTACTACCACAAACAAAAACCAAACACTGCAACACTTCATTCAGAATGTTAGTAAAGGGA
Source organism: Chirona hameri (assembly GCA_036785665.1). Classification (NCBI taxonomy): domain Eukaryota; kingdom Metazoa; phylum Arthropoda; class Thecostraca; order Balanomorpha; family Balanidae; genus Chirona; species Chirona hameri. The sequence goes on from JAXIVJ010006940.1 coordinate 63,457, forward strand.
AGGGATCAATCATATTGGAAACATCTTAGCCTGGTCAAAAATCGGCATGAGTTCAAGTGCTGGGGATCCAAACAGGCCACCCAACTAAGCA
>JAXIVJ010006941.1:5000-63543 GCA_036785665.1 Chirona hameri
GATGATGATGATGATGATGATGATGATGATGATGATGATGATGATGATGATGATGATGATGATGATGATGATGATGATGATGATGATGTGATGATGATGATGATGATGATGATGATGATGATGATGATGATGATGATGATGATGATGATGATGATGATGATGATGATGATGATGATGATGATGATGATGATGATGATGATGATGATGATGATGATGATGATGATGATGATGATGATGATGATGATGATGATGATGATGTGATGATGATGATGATGATGATGATGATGATGATGATGATGATGATGATGATGATGATGATGATGATGATGATGATGATGATGATGATGATGATGATGATGATGATGATGATGATGATGATGATGATGATGATGATGATGATGATGATGATGATGATGATGATGATGATGATGATGATGATGATGATGATGATGATGATGATGATGATGATGATGATGATGATGATGATGATGATGATGATGATGATGATGATGATGATGATGATGTGATGATGATGATGATGATGATGATGATGATGATGATGATGATGATGATGATGATGATGATGATGATGATGATGATGATGATGATGATGATGATGATGATGATGATGATGATGATGATGATGATGATGATGATGATGATGATGATGATGATGATGATGATGATGATGATGATGATGATGATGATGATGATGATGATGATGATGATGATGATGATGATGATGATGATGATGATGATGATGATGATGATGATGATGATGATGATGATGATGATGATGATGATGATGATGATGATGATGATGATGATGATGATGATGATGATGATGATGATGATGATGATGATGATGATGATGATGTGATGATGATGATGATGATGATGATGATGATGATGATGATGATGATGATGATGATGATGATGATGATGATGATGATGATGATGATGATGATGATGATGATGATGATGATGATGATGATGATGATGATGATGATGATGATGATGATGATGATGATGATGATGATGATGATGATGATGATGATGATGATGATGATGATGATGATGATGATGATGATGATGATGATGATGATGATGATGATGATGATGATGATGATGATGATGATGATGATGATGATGATGATGATGATGATGATGATGATGATGATGATGATGATGATGATGATGATGATGATGATGATGATGATGATGATGATGATGATGATGATGATGATGATGATGATGATGATGATGATGATGATGATGATGATGATGATGATGATGATGATGATGATGATGATGATGATGATGATGATGATGATGATGATGATGATGATGATGATGATGATGATGATGATGATGATGATGATGATGATGATGATGATGATGATGATGATGATGATGATGATGATGATGATATGATGATGATGATGATGATGATGATGATGATGATGATGATGATGATGATGATGATGATGATGATGATGATGATGATGATGATGATGATGATGATGATGATGATGATGATGATGATGATGATGATGATGATGATGATGATGATGATGATGATGATGATGATGATGATGATGATGATGATGATGATGATGATGATGATGATGATGATGATGATGATGATGATGATGATGATGATGATGATGATGATGATGATGATGATGATGATGATGATGATGATGATGATGATGATGATGATGATGATGATGATGATGATGATGATGATGATGATGATGATGATGATGATGATGATGATGATGATGATGATGATGATGATGATGATGATGATGATGATGATGATGATGATGATGATGATGATGATGATGATGATGATGATGATGATGATGATGATGATGATGATGATGATGATGATGATGATGATGATGATGATGATGATGATGATGATGATGATGATGATGATGATGATGATGATGATGATGATGATGATGATGATGATGATGATGATGATGATGATGATGATGATGATGATGATGATGATGATGATGATGATGATGATGATGATGATGATGATGATGATGATGATGATGATGATGATGATGATGATGATGATGATGATGATGATGATGATGATGATGATGATGATGATGATGATGATGATGATGATGATGATGATGATGATGATGATGATGATGATGATGATGATGATGATGATGATGATGATGATGATGATGATGATGATGATGATGATGATGATGATGATGATGATGATGATGATGATGATGATGATGATGATGATGATGATGATGATGATGATGATGATGATGATGATGATGATGATGATGATGATGATGATGATGATGATGATGATGATGATGATGATGATGATGATGATGATGATGATGATGATGATGATGATGATGATGATGATGATGATGATGATGATGATGATGATGATGATGATGATGATGATGATGATGATGATGATGATGATGATGATGATGATGATGATGATGATGATGATGTGATGATGATGATGATGATGATGATGATGATGATGATGCATGATGATGATGATGATGATGATGATGATGATGATGATGATGATGCTGATGATGATGATGATGATGATGATGATGATGATGATGATGATGATGATGATGATGATGATGATGATGATGATGATGATGATGATGATGATGATGATGATGATGATGATGTGATGATGATGATGCTGATGATGATGTTGATGATGATGATGATGATGATGATGATGATGATGATGATGATGATGATGATCTGATGATGATGATGATGATGATGATGATGATGATGATGATGTGATGATGATGATGATGATGATGATGATGATGATGATGATGATGATGATGATGATGATGATGATGATGATGATGATGATGATGATGATGATGATGATGATGATGATGATGATGATGATGATGATGATGATGATGATGATGATGATGATGATGATGATGATGATGATGATGATGATGATGATGATGATGATGATGATGATGATGATGATGATGATGATGATGATGATGATGATGATGATGATGATGATGATGATGATGATGATGATGATGATGATGATGATGATGATGATGATGATGATGATGATGATGATGATGATGATGATGATGATGATGATGATGATGATGATGATGATGATGATGATGATGATGATGATGATGATGATGATGATGATGATGATGATGATGATGATGATGATGATGATGATGATGATGATGATGATGATGATGATGATGATTAGGGTTCTGGGGCGCCCCCTCCCTTCAACTACCTCGACTTAGTCTCCAGACAGACTACACCCTGCCCCATCCTTCACAGCAACCATGACGCCAATACTACTTCCTTCCACTTTTTCAGGTTTGAACGGGCAAGGAAATAAAACACTCAGGACTTGAATCGTTACAATTGTACTAAACAAAAGCAATTAGGCCTGAGCCGACCAGCAAGTAACTCAGGCCCTGATCGATGTATGTCAGCACGTTTTTCAGCACGTTTGTCAGCACCAATCACGGCCCAGTATTCTGCCTGCCTACCAATCACTACCCAGTATTCTGCCTACGTCATGTAGGCAGAATTATGTGACCACAAAGGTAGCCATGCTCGGGCCGTGCTGACGCACATCGATCAGGGCCTCAGAAATCGCTAACCACTCCCACCCCCCCCCCCCCTGCTCCCCATCCACCATTGCTGGATAATGCCACGCCCTTTCACTACCGATTAAAACGGGGCTTTTCCAGGACGGCCCACAACCCCTCGCCTTTGCATAATACGATGAGCACCAATCGACACGGCCCGGTCCCAGAGCGGCGTTGACTGACTTTAACGTCCGCGCGGGGCCCTCACAGGGCGGCAACGACACGCCGACAGCTGCAATAGTGATACCCGATCGCGCTGGGAGGCCATGGTGGCGCACTGCACGCGCCGCGATGACCCTCAATAGTTGATGGGCCAGGACGCGCGACCCATGCCATGAGTGGGTGACGTGGACAGGAGGGGGGGGGGGGGGGGAGGTTCCACGGGCGTGGTAGCCATTGTTGACGGCAGACGGATCGAACGACCTCGAAAGCAAAAAGTAGCGGAAGCGATAGTGCATCAAGGCGTTAGACATGGAGTGGGTAGGTATATGTCAAGCGTTGAGCGAGCATGCCACAGCAGTAGATCATAACCGCGTGACCAACGATCAAACGTAACGGACAGAGTGCACAAAGGCGCGGAACGAGCAGCACGGTGACGGTCAACCATGGTGGATGATCACATTCGTGTTCACACAGCGTAATATACGCCATTCTGCGAGCCGGTTTGGTAGAGTGGTGCCTTAATTGTGGGTATTTAATACGATCATCACTCTACGTGTATGTTTTGGATAACGCAAATTGTTAACATATAAAACATGCAGAGGTTGGTATCAGAATACAAATACAAACAAATCAAGTTTTATTCAATATAAATATATCAGACAAAAAAAAATATTTATCTGCCAACAAAATAAATAGTATGAATGTTAGTCAGTGGCTTACAGCGTGGCCAGTACCTACCTGTCCGATATGCACTGCGCCGCCCACTGTCCAATCTTGGTATTCTCTTTCTTCTTCTGCGCCTGGGCCTTGGGGGAGTTGGCTATCTGCGAGCAGCACTGAAACACAAGGGACTGGCAGTCAGTACGGAGACGGGAAACAGCGATATTTACCTTCGACCTGGTGGTTCACTAACTCACTGTATGCGCTTTAATATAGGCATTCACCACGTAAATCACTCCACAAGCAAACAAACAAAACACTGGCAAACTAGCAGCCCCTCGCCAGTGGAACGCACGATGTGCAAATATACAGTTACCCCAGTTTACCGTACAAGATGAAGCAGGTCCACAAACGATATATTACATATACCTACTTGAACGGTGGTACAGATCTGACGGTGGTAATTGAAAGCCTGCACATATTTAATCTATTATAGACTACATCTGCGAGCGGCCTGTATTGACGTCACGGGTGTGACGTCACCCAGCACGGGGTGACGTCACCCATCACAGCAAAGATTCATAGCACACTTCCTCTCAAAGTCGATGGTCTGCGTCAGTTTCGCGGTGAGCCGGTCTCTGGTGGTAACGGCTATCGCAGTGGAGATCACCCGTGATGATCTCTGGTGGTAACGGCTATCGCAGTGGAGATCACCCGTGAGGATCTCTGGTGGTAACGGCTATCGCAGTGAAGATCACCCGTGATCTCTGGTGGTAACGGCTATCGCGGTGGAGATCACCCGTGAGGATCTCTCGTGGTAACGGCTATCGCAGTGGAGATCACTCGTGAGGATCTCTGGTGGTAACGGCTATCGCAGTGGAGATTACCCGTGAGGATATCTGGTGGTAACGGCTATCGCAGTGGAGATCACCCGTGAGGATCTCTGGTGGTAACGGCTATCGCAGTGGAGATCACCCGTGACGATCGCTGGTGGTAACGGCTATCGCAGTGGAGATCACCCGTGACGATCGCTGGTGGTAACGGCTATCGCAGTGGAGATCTCCCGTGGGGATAATGGGACATTACACAACTGTGGGACAGTTAATGGTCATGCCGAGCGCTTCTGGGACCTAAATGGAGAAAGTTACATTTTATCGGTTGACCAGTTAGTCATTTTCCTCACCAAATAACAAGACAATCTTGAGCCTAGAGTAGATTGCAGCTGGCTACGGCCTTCCATACATTCAGCACATGCATCCAGCTTAGTGTCGTCCGCAAACAGTGTGTTCACACCACTCCCCGCTATTTGTTTTTGTGTTTTGTATTGCATGGAAAGGATAGCCGCCACCTGTATGAGTAAAGGATTTGATCTGAGATTCGGGCGGGCAGATAGCCAGATTCGGGCGGGCAGTTTGATCTTGGATAATGGATTTGACACATTCCGGACAAGCATTGGCAAAAACGATCAGCATATTTGGAGTTTCGAGGAACGCCGCTCGTGAGGTGAGGCTCGATTTCACGGTCGCCCTGACGGACATCACGAAGCCCCAGCGACAGGACTCATGTCAGCCCCCCCCCCCCTCCCCAGAGCGGCCGCCGTGTCATGAGTGAGAACTCACGCTGCTCAAAGTCGGCCGATTCTACAACAAAGCCCCGACACAGCACCATCCCGCACGGAACAGGCCGCTCCGGCAGCAGAACGGCGGCCGCCGAATCGGCCAACTTGCCGCCGAAACACCGTCAGTGAAGTGGCTCAAGGCCGACTAACCGCCGCCTCCTCCACGGTGAAGATCAGCCCCATCAAACCGGACGACACCGCTATTGATCAAACATGGCTGTCTGACGCAGGCCGCATTTCGAGCGGGTCAGGGAGACGGAGGGGTGGGGTCTGGGGAGGTCGTACTGGGGGCTGGGGAGGTCGTACTGGGGGCTGGAGATGTCGTACTGGGGTCTGGGAGGTCGTACTGGGGGCTTGGGAGGTCGTACTGGGGCTGGGGAGGTCGTACTGGGGGCTTGTGAGGTCGTACTGGGGTCTGGGCAGGTCGTACTGGGGTCTGGGAGGTCGTATTGGGGCTGGGGAGGTCGTACTGGGGGCTTGGGATGTCGTACTGGGGTCTGGGCAGGTCGTACTGGGGTCTGGGAGGTCGTAATGGGGGCTAGGGGAGGTCGTACTGGGGTCTGGATGTCGTACTGGGGGCTGGGGAGGTCGTACTGGGGGCTTGGGAGGTCGTACTGGGGGCTGGGGAGGTCGTACTGGGGACTTGGGAGGTCGTACTGGGGGCTGGGGAGGTCGTACTGGGGGCTTGAGAGGTCGTACTGGGGGCTTGGGAGGTCGTACTGGGGAGGTCGTACTGGGGTCTGGGCAGGTCGTACTGGGGTCTGGGAGGTCGTAATGGGGGCTGGGGAGGTCGTACTGGGGTCTGGGCAGGTCGTACTGGGTCTGGAAGGTCGTACTGGGGCTTGGGAGGTCGTACTGGGGGCTTGGGAGGTCGTACTGGGGGCTTGGGAGGTCGTACTGGGGGCTTGGGAGGTCGTACTGGGGGCTGGAGATGTCGTACTGGGGCTGGGGAGGTCGTACTGGGGGCTGGGGAGGTCGTACTGGGGCTGGGGAGGTCGTACTGGGGGCTGGGGAGGTCGTACTGGGGCTGGGGAGGTTGTACTGGGGCTTGGGAGGTCGTACTGGGGGCTTGGGAGGTCGTACTGGGGGCTGGAGATGTCGTACTGGGGCTGGGGAGGTCGTACTGGGGGCTGGGGAGGTCGTACTGGGGCTGGGGAGGTTGTACTGGGGCGTGGGAGGTCGTACTCGGGGGCTGGGGTGGTCGTACTGGGGGCTGGGGAGGCCGTACTGGGGCTGGGGAGGTTGTACTGGGGCGTGGGAGGTCGTACTCGGGGGCTGGGGAGGTCGTACTGGGGGCGTGGGAGGTCGTACTCGGGGGGCGTGGGAGGTCGTACTCGGGGGCTGGGGTGGTCGTACTGGGGGCTCGAGAGGTCGTACTGGGGGCTGGAGAGGTCGTACTGGGGGCTGGGGAGGCCGTCTGCCATCGGAGCGGTCAGAATGGAGACTGGGGAGGCGGCGGGAAGACAGCGGACCAACGACACGACAAGAACGTGATGGCAACGAGACGACGGCGAGACGACGGCGAGACGACGGCGAGACGACGGCGAGACGACGGCGAGACGACAGGATGGATGACGATGGCACCGTACGGGTTACATCCGGCGACCAGCATCGGACGGAGACAGCGTCACAATGTCCCGCTGGCACACCGACACCGACACGGGGAGATGGCTGCCGTCACCAGCAGGAACCTTGGGTTTATGTAGGCATATTTCGGTGTTCGTCACTCACTCATTCGATCAGAAGATCTGCGATGAGGCTTTTTACTCAATAAACATAGACATAGACATATATTGAAACCATCCACAATAAGATATACGAAGAGACAAAAGCTCAACGCTGGCAGAACAGGTTCTCATGCCAGGTCCCGGCACAGGTGGCGCCTGAGGTGTCTGCTGAACACGGGTACCGGGAGCCGTGTCAGGTCTGGTGGCAGCTGGTTATACTGCTGTGGCGCACGGCTAAGGAAGCGCCGACGGCCCATCTCCGTTCGGGACCTGGGCACATACAGACTACCGTCCTGCCTGGTGTGACGGTCACGGGTGTCAGACACGCGGACGAGGCCGCTGGCCAGCGCCTCCGGCTCGCCCAGGCGGCGTGCCTTATGTACCAGGCACAGTGTGCGGTACCGCACCAGGTCGCCAGCACTGAGCCAACCGAGTTTCTCTAACAGATCCGATACATGATAATTTTTTGCGGCCGAAAATAACTTTTGCTGCATAGTTAATAATTGTTTGGATCCGGGATAAGTTTTTCTGTGTACCATTGCCGTACACTGATATACAGTAACGGATCTGTGAGAGAACCAAGGCGCTGACCAGGGCGGAGACAACAAAGAGTGGCAGGTAGCTCCTAAGATGTGATAGACCGATGGGAGTGCCAACGCAGTGCCTAGTGACTGCAGATACGTGGTTGTCCCAGCTGAGAGTGCGATCAAAGAGTAAACCGAATTTGTTTGCTTCCGAAACGGGGATGAGATCATGATCGCGAAATTTCACCGTGAAGCTGGGGACTTGTCGTAAATTGTGAGCACTTCCCAAAAGCATCAGCTGAGTCTTTCCGGCGTTTACTTTCAGTCCGCTGGCTCGGAACCAAACATCAAGAGGCCAAGGTACGCTCCATTTGAGCGACGTTTTTGAATTCAGATTTTTTGCCGCTAATCAAAATTTGAGTGTCGCCGGCGTACTGCACGATCACTGAGCCTTCGGCATACAGACTCAGGTCGTTGGCAAAGATGCAATAGAGCAGCGGACCGAGAGCAGAGCCTTGAAAAAACCGCTGCCATTGAGAAGTGGAGCAGACTTTTTGGTAATTCCCAGGTTGTCAGTGAAGCTGACAACTCTGGGTGTGGTCCCGAAGGTAGGCCGAAAACCAGGAGATGTCAATTCCGTAGAGCTGTAATTTCGTCCGAAGTTTGTAATGGTCTATCACATCGAAGCATTTGGTCAAGTCCAGCAGGCAAAGGAGGAAAATCTCTCCCCGGTCGTTAGCGGAAAGGATGTGGTCAGAAGTGGTTATCAGTGCGGTTTCCGTCGAGTGGCGAGGACGAAAACCGTGCTGAGTGGGTGCGAGGATATGATTCATGGAAAGGTAACTGCAGAGCTGTTACCCTAAACCGATAGACAGCATTCTTAGGAAGACCTACCGTCACCAGCAAACCGATGCGACCGTCTCAGTTGTCCAACCTGACAATGACACCCACCATACACCATATGAAAGCCGTATGACAGAGGCGACACTCACATGACACATTGACATCGACATGATAACCGCATGACGCCAGTGACAATATAGCACCAACGGCGACAACCATCCCCGACACCGCGCCGCCACAAAACCGTCATGACACCGACCACCACTCTACCACCACATAAGCCCGGCACCCACTGGCCATTCCCGCGGCGTCCAGACATTGTCACAGTTAAACACCTATACATACAATCCCCGAAACTCATACCCCCGCTGTAAGACACGCTGACGAGTTCCACACAGGGCCATAGGTCACCATAAGGTCACCATAAGGTCACCATAAGGTCACCATAAGGTCACCATAAGGTCACCATAAGGTCACCATAAGGTCACCATAAGGTCACCATAAGGTCACCATAAGGTCACCATAAGGTCACCATAAGGTCACCATAAGGTCACCATAAGGTCACCATAAGGTCACCATAAGGTCACCATAAGGTCACCATAAGGTCACCATAAGGTCACCATAAGGTCACCATAATGTCACCATAAGGTCACCATAAGGTCACCATAAGGTCACCATAAGGTCACCATAAGGTCACCATAAGGTCACCATAAGGTCACCATAAGGTCACCATAAGGTCACCATAAGGTCATCATAATGCCACCATAAGGTCACCATAATGTCACCATAAGGTCACCATAAGGTCACCATAAGGTCACCATAAGGTCACCATAGGGTCATCATAAGGTCACCATAAGGTCACCATAAGGTCACCATAAGGTCATCATAAAGTCATCTACGGTCCCTTAAGGTTACCGTATGGTCACCTACGGTCACCTACGGTCACCTAGGATTGCATACAGTCACCACAAGGTCACCACACGGTTATTTACGGTCACCTAGGGTCACTTACGGTTACCTAGGGCCACTATATGGTCATCTGGGTCACCTACAGTCGCCACACTACCACACGGTCATATGACTACCATAAGACTACCACACGGTCATATGACTACCATATGACAGCCACACAGTCATATGACTACCACATGACTACCACACGGTCATATGACTACCATATGACTACCACACGGTCATATGACTACCATATGACTACCACACGGTCGTATGCCTACCATATGACTACCACACGTTCATATGACTACCATATGACTACCACACAGTCATATGACTACCATATGACTACCACACGGTCGTATGACTACCATATGACTACCACACGGTCATATGACTACCATATGACTTCCACACGGTCATATGACTACCATATGACAACCACACGGTCATATGACTACCATATGACTACCACACGGTCATATGACTACCATAAGACTACTACACAGTCATATGACTACCATATGACTACCACACGGTCATATGGCTACCATATGACTACCACACGGTCATATGACTACCATATGACTACCACACAGTCATATGACTACCATATGACTACCACACGGTCACCGGGGCACACCACCTACAGTGCTGCATTTCTCGCCTCATCGCGCCCCGCCCGGGGCTCTCTCCTTCAGTATTGGAGAACGCTGAGAACTCAATGAAACGCTAAACGCCATGGAAACGCTAAACAAGCACAGCAGCCAATTGTAAATCCTGAGACCGACAGGGGTGCCTCTAGCGCCATATATCTGTAACATCCTTAACAGCGGCCAGGGTATCGCCATCGTCCAGTGACCCCAAAATTGGTTGATTTGGGTGGGAAATGACACTTAACTGTCCACTTTCACTCCCCATTTTAGGAGTGGATTTTCCACTCCCGAATTATTAATTGTGATATTGAATCTGACAACAAAAAATGACTAAAAATACATGATTTCAGTGAAAACTACTGCTTTTCATATTCAAAACAGAAATAAATGTTGTACCATTTTCTACATAATTTGCAATCTCATGGTGTTTTTTGGCTCGAATTTTCCACTGACACCCAAGCAAAAATCAATTTTGGGACACTGCCATTACCATCACCATCACCACCATCATAACTACCAGCATGACTGCCACGCTTCTCAGCAGTTCAACGCCGTCACACTCACCAGCAGGAGGCCGTACAGGGCACGCAGGTTAGTAGCAGAGCTTAGCTTCGCGGCACGGGAGTAGTAGGAGCGAGCCAGCTCCACGTTATCGAAGCCTCCCTGCACAGCACAGCCGGTCGGCCGGTCAGGTTCGATAACAACAGATGGCATCCTCACCGCAAACAACTACTGATTGATATTATCGGGGTTTTAGGGCACCGAAGCCACAAGTTTATTTGGTGCCTCGTAAACAATCAAAACAAAATATCACCCACTGATCAAAAGAGCAAAGATCTGAACAGACATACAGTATCCTTTCTATAATTACCGCCTTATTGAGGAAAAAAAACAGTGATACTAAAATGAACGGTGGCTTCAAGTGAGCAATGTAACAGCAGATACGAACAGCAGATACGATAAACTCGGTTGGCTTCGGGGAAATTAAATCCGAATTAAGCTGAGTTGCAGCAGTATCTGCCTCGTTGCTGACATACGAGTTCGCAAACAATCCACCATGCATGTGTCCCGTCCCGTTCCGTTCCGTTCCGTCAACGTCAACGTCAACGTCAACGTCAACGTCAACGTCAACGTCAACGTCAACGTCAACGTCAACGTCAACGTCAACGCCATCCCGTCCCGTCAACGTCTCCACCATCCCGTCCCGTCCCGTCAACGTCTCCGCCATCTCGTCCTGTCCCGTCAACGTCTCCGCCATCTCGTCCCGTCAACATCTCCGCCATCTCGTCCTGTCCCGTCAACGTCTCCGCCATCCCGGCCTGTCACACCTTACCTGTGTGTACTTGATGTCGGCGTACTTCTGGAAGTAGAGGTGGTGGTGCGGGTTGTGCAGCAGCAGCTCCTCCATGCAGTACGTCGCCTTGGCGTAGTCCTGCTCACTGATGTACAGGTCAGTCAGCTCCATCCAGGCCTCCGTATCAGACATAAACCTGCAGAGATGGGTACAAGGCCGTCAAGGCAGCGGCCCGACGAGCACAAACGAAGGAACAGTAACACGGAACGGAACAGTAACGGTGTGTTCACCGAAATTCCGCTCATTTTATCAAAAGGATAGCCGATATCGATAATAGGTTTATATCACTTTCGGTATTACAGGTTTCGTAACGAATTAGCATATTCGCAAACACAATGGATGGAGCACTCAATAGTCGATGTGCTAAGCTGTCTGGACTAAAAATCGTTTCATATAACAGGGCCATAGCCATACTGTACTGTTATAATAAGATCACGATAGCAGCCAATTTTTTTTGTAATTTTGCAACCAATAGAACTTAAATGCTTAAGACAGCTCCAATGTGTTTGAAGTTAACAATGCTTACAAAGTGTTAATGAAGTTGACTAGTACACAGCGCAGGGTAGTACACGTCCAAACAAAACAGTCCAAAGGACCAACATGGCCGCGTGACTGAAACAGAACCGCACTTTTTCAGGTAGTCCACCAGCTCTCGGATGGCCTCTGATGTCTTCCCGAGCGACTTGAGGATGGCAATCTTCCGTTTCCTCACCACAGTGTTGGTCTCGTCCTTCTTCAGGATGGCGTCGTACACATCGTTGGCGTCCTCGTACCTGGCGACAGGCAGCGACAGCGCGCCGTCCAAATTGATGTTGACAATGCAACGAGGAACGGCAAAATGACAGTTCAGCAACATCCATGAATCGTTAGCTGTTAGCTCCTAGAATGTATCGTCCTTTGTAGGGGTTTTGCGACAGCGCGAAAATGGTCATATGGCCTCGGGCTTCAAGTTTCATCTTGTGGTCAATTAAATAACAAAAACAGAAACAGACACAAATGTGAACCATTTCCTCAAAACTAAGTAGTCTATGTTAACTATTGTGAATCAAATGTTTGAAATGAATAGCACCAAATCAGTCTGCTTTCCATGTTGTGTGGCTCGTGATTGCGCATTTCAACCGCTCGATTCGTCTTTTGAACAGCAAGTATCTGCCGCTGATGACTGACCTCTCGAGAGACTCCAGTCTGAGCGCCTTCAGTTTTCGGACCCGCTGGCTGCCGGGAAACTGTTTACCGAGCATCAGCAGGCAGTCCTCTGCCACGGTCATCTTATGCAGGTCCAGCGCGGCCACCGCCACCTGCTCCAGCACCATCCACTCTGAGGGGGGGGGGGGGGGGAGGGAGCAGTGTCAGCTGCATCAGAATCTCCACTCTGTTTGGGAGAGGGGGTAGGGTCACACAGGATGGCGGGGCAAGACACAGGTCATGTCACATGGCATGCCACGGGTCATGTCACAGGTCATGTCACAGGTCATGTCACAGGTCATGTCACAGGCCATGTCACAGGTCATGTCACGGGTCATGTCACAGGTCATGTCACAGGTCATGGCACAGGTCATGTCACAGGTCATGTCATGTTATGTCACAGGTCATGTCACAGGTCATGTCACGGGTCATGTCACGGGTCATGTCACAGGTCATGTCACAGGTCATGGCACAGGTCATGTCACAGGTCATGTCATGTTATGTCACAGGTCATGTCACAGGTCATGTCACGGGTCATGTCACGGGTCATGTCACAGGTCATAACACAGGTCATGTCACAGGTCATGGCACATGTCATGTCACAGGTCATGTCATGTTATGTCACAGGTCATGGCACAGGTCATGTCACGGGTCATGTCACGGGTCATGTCACAGGTCATGTCACAGGTCATGTCACAGGTCATGTTACAGGTCATGCCACAGGTCATGTCACAGGTCATGCCACGGGTCATGCCACAGGTCATGTCACAGGTCATGGCACATGTCATGTCACAGGTCATGTCACAGGTCATGTCACAGGTCATGTCACATGTTGTCACAGGTCATGTCACAGGTCATGTCACAGGTCATGTCACATGTCATGTCACAGGTCATGTCACAGGTCATGTCACGGGTCATGCCATGTTGTCACGGGTCATGTCACGGGTCATGTCACATGTCATGTCACATGTCATGTCACAGGTCATGTCACAGGTCATGTCACAGGTCATGCCACGGGTCATGTCACAGGTCATGTCACAGGTCATGTCACAGGTCATGTCACAGGTCATGTCACAGGTCATGTCACGGGTCATGTCACAGGTCATGTCACGGGTCATGTCACAGGTCATGTCACGGGTCATGTCACAGGTCATGTCACACGTCATGTCATGTTATGTCACAGGTCATGTCACAGGTCATGTCACAAGTCATGCCACAGGTCATGTCACAGGTCATGCCACGGGTCATGTCACAGGTCATGTCATGTTATGTCACAGGTCATGTCACGGGTCATGTCACAGGTTATGTCATGTTATGTCACAGGTTATGTCGCAAGTCATGCCACAGGTCATGCCACAGGTCATGTCATAGGTCATGCCACGGGTCATGTCACAGGTCATGGCACAGGTCATGTCATGTTATGTCGCAGGTCATGTCACATGTCATGTCACAGGTCATGTCACGGGTCATGTCACATGTCATGTCACAGGTCATGTCACAGGTCATGTCACGGGTCATGTCACATGTCATGTCACAGGTCATGTCACAGGTCATGGCACAGGTCATGTCACAGGTCATGTCATGTTATGTCACAGGTCATGTCACGGGTCATGTCACAGGCAATGTCACAGGTCATGTAACAGGTCGTGTCACAGGCCATGTCACGGGTCATGTCACGGGTCATGTCACAGGTCATGTCACGGGTCATGTCACGGGTCATGTCACAGGTCATGTCACAGGTCATGTCACAGGTCATGTCACAGGTCATGTCACAGGTCATGTCACGGGTCATGCCATGTTGTCACAGGTCATGTCACATGTCATGTCACAGGTCATGTCACAAGTCATGTCACATGTCATGTCACAGGTCATGTCACAGGTCATGTAACAGGTCATGCCACAGGTCATGTCACAAGTCATGTCACAGGTCATGCCACAGGTCATGTCACGGGTCATGTCACGGGTCATGCCACAGGTCATGTCACAGGTCATGTCACAGGTCATGTCACAGGTCATGTCACAGGTCATGTCACGGGTCATGCCATGTTGTCACAGGTCATGTCACATGTCGTCACATGTCATGTCACAAGTCATGTCACATGTCATGTCACAGGTCATGTCACAGGTCATGTAACAGGTCATGCCACAGGTCATGTCACGGGTCATGCCACGGGTCATGCCACAGGTCATGTCACAGGTCATGTCACAGGTCATGTCACAGGTCATGTCACAGGTCATGTCACATGTCATGACACGGGTCATGTCACGGGTCATGCCACGGGTCATATCACAGGTCATGCCACATGTCATGTCACAGGTCATGTCACAGGTCATGTCACAGGTCATGCGACAGGTCATGTCACAGGTCATGTCACAGGTCATGCCATGTTATGTCGCCTCCAGTCTGGAGACAGACCAAACCGAGGACAGGATGAAACAAGAAGATGAATGGGGTTCGGACTAGGCTGGGGTCACTTGACCTTTTGACCTCCGCTGATCCTGACCCATCACCTAACACCCCCTCCCGGCTGCGGAATCAGCACCCATTCCGCCAGATCCCGCTCTGCCGTCCCGGCTGACCTATCGACCACACCCGGCGGGGACCATCGGCAGTCGTCAGCAGTCGTCAGCAGCAGCGGCGGCAGCGGCGGCCGGCGATCACCCGGGCTCCACCGCTGCCCGTGACGTTGACCGCCCCGTCACACGTTACCGGCAGTACCCGGCCGTCACGCGCCGTACGCCGCCACCGACCGGCTGCAGCGGACAGGGGAGTGTTCCCAGCAGACGGCGGCTGGCCACAGGCGGCGGCTGGCCACAGATGGCGGCTGGACACAGACGGCGGCTGGCCACAGACGGCCGCTGGCCACAGACGGCGGCTGGCCACAGACGGCGGCTGGTCTTGGCCACACTGTAGCGTGGAGTCAGGTGGCGCCATGTGTCCAGGAGTCAGGAGTCAGGAGTCAGGAGTCAGGAGTCAGGAGTCAGGAGTCAGGAGTCAGGGGAGTCAGGGGAGTCAGGTGGCTGGCGACTCTCACGCTGTCGTGCAGGCAGCTGACGCCGAGATGGATTCCGTTCAATTTTGCACCCATTATGTTTTCACATATTGTCTGTTTTCGTTCGTACAAGCTATGGATATGCTAGTATGATTAATGTCAGCAAAGGTGAAACTTTAACCTGACTATGATTTAAGCATGCCAACACGAAACTACGAAAAGCAGAGGGATGGCATATCACCCACGGTTACTCGGAAACCTTCTCCGCCCCCGGTGTAATGTATACACGCTGGCTGCAGTACGACCCAGAGGATGTCCTTATTCCTGAGCTGAGTTCCAACACACACCGGCTTCAGTAGGCCACACGACTTCCCATGTGGTGCTCCACTGTTTCACGTTTGAACACGCCTCGCTGTGCAGGCTAGTCACGGAAGTCATTCCGTTCTCGGATGATGTGTTGACGTCAGAGTGTCACATCATACCAATCCAGCAAAACTCGGTTACATGTCGCGAGTCATAACGCTGCTCGCCGGCCGGATGTGAAAACGGCAGTAGGTGGCAGCACGTGTCACGTCTCCGATATAGGTGGCGCTCCAGAAGTAACTAATCTATTCGTGTGTCCCCAAAACTTGGGGCTCAAGTTTCGTATGTTACGACTGGTGCACAGAAGTAACTAGTCCAAGTCCGGACAAATAGAAAAGTTGGCATACAGCTCTTCTTCGCAGGCAGTAGTCAACCAACAGAAACAGAGCTACCGACAGGCATACCAAATCACAGGCAACTTACTTTCATCGCCGAGTTTGTCCACTTTGGCTCCCATGACCTCCTCCCAGAGCTGGACAATCAGGTCACTGTTCCGCGAGTTGTCCTCCCTCAAGCGACGGTACTGCTCCGCCACATCTTCCGAAACACGGGCCAGAGACGGGTCAGTATCAGCCGAGGAGACACGGGTCAGAGACGGGTCAGTATTAGCTGAGGAGACACGGGTCAGAGACGGGTCAGTATCAGCTGAGGAGACACGGGTCAGTATCAGCCGAGGAGACACGGGTCAGAGACGGGCCAGGGTCAGCTGAGGAGACACGGGTCAGTATCAGCCGAGGAGACACGGGTCAGAGACGGGTCAGTATCAGCTGAGGAGACACGGGTCAGAGACGGGCCAGGGTCAGCTGAGGAGACACGGGCCAGGGTCAGCTGAGGAGACACGGGTCAGGGTCAGCGGAGGAGACACGGATCAGGGTCAGCTGAGGAGACACGGGCCAGGGACAGCTGAGGAGACACGGATCAGGGTCAGCTGAGGAGACACGGGCCAGGGACAGCTGAGGAGACACGGATCAGGGTCAGCTGAGGAGACACGGGCCAGAGACAGCTGAGGAGACACGGATCAGGGTCAGCTGAGGAGACACGGGTCAGGGTCAGCTGAGGAGACACGGGCCAGGGACAGCTGAGGAGACACGGGCCAGGGTCAGCTGAGGAGACACGGGCCAGGGTCAGCTGAGGAGACACGGGTCAGTATCAGCCGAGGAGATACGGGTCAGAGACGGGTCAGGCTCAGCTGAGGAGAGACGGGTCAGGGTCAGCTGAGGAGACACGATCAGGGTCAGCTTAGGAGACACGGGTCAGAGACGGGTCAGTATCAGCTGAGGAGACACGGGTCAGGGTCAGCTGAGGAGACACGGATCAGAGACGGGTCAGTATCAGCCGAGGAGACACGGGTCAGAGACGGGTCAGGGTCAGCTGAGGAGACACGGGTCAGGGTCAGCTGAAGAGACACGGATCAGGGTCAGCTGAGGAGACACGGGTCAGGGTCAGCTGAGGAGACACGGGCCAGGGTCAGCTGAGGAGACACGGGTCAGAGACGGGCCAGGGTCAGCTGAGGAGACACGGGTCAGGGTGAGCTGAAGAGACACGGGTCAGGGTCAGCTGAGGAGACACGGTCAGGGTCAGCTGAGGAGACACTGGTCAGAGACGGGTCAGGGTCAGCTGAGGAGACACGGGCCAGGGTCAGCTGAGGAGACACGGGCCAGGGTCAGCTGAGGAGACACGGGTCAGGGACAGCTGAGGAGACACGGGTCAGTGTCAGCTGAGGAGACACGGGTCAGGTTCAGCTGAGGAGACACGGGTCAGGGTCAGCTGAGGAGACACGGGTCAGGGTCAGCTGAGGAGACACGGGCCAGGGACAGCTGATGAGACACGGGTCAGGGACAGCTGAGGAGACACGGGTCAGGGTCAGCTGAGGAGACACGGGCCAGGGTCAACTGAGGAGACACGGATCAGGGTCAGCTGAGGAGACACGGGTCAGCGTCAGCTGAGGAGACACGGGTCAGGGTCAGCTGAGGAGACACGGATCAGGGTCAGCTGAGGAGACACGGGCCAGGGACAGCTGAGGAGACACGGGTCAGGGTCAGCTGAGGAGACACGGGTCAGAGACGGGTCAGGGTCAGCTGAGGAGACACGGACCAGGGTCAGCTGAGGATACACGGATCAGGGTCAGCTGAGGAGACAGGGGTCAGGGTCAGCTGAGGAGACACGGGTCAGGGTCAGCTGAGGAGACACGGATCAGCGTCAGCTGAGGAGACACGGGTCAGGGTCAGCTGAGGAGACACTGGTCAGAGACGGGTCAGGGTCAGCTGAGGAGACACGGACCAGGGTCAGCTGAGGAGACACGGATCAGGGTCAGCTGAGGAGACACGGGTCAGGGTCAGCTGAGGAGACACGGATCAGGGTCAGCTGAGGAGACACGGGTCAGTATCAGCTGAGGAGACACTGGTCAGAGACGGGTCAGGGTCAGCTGAGGAGACACGGGTCAGAGTCAGCTGAGGAGACACGGGTCAGGGTCAGCTGAGGAGACACGGGCCAGGGACAGCTGAGGAGACACGGGTCAGGGTCAGCTGAGGAGACACGGGTCAGGGTCAGCTGAGGAGACACGGGTCAGGGTCAGCTGAGGAGACACGGGTCAGGGTCAGCTGAGGAGACACGGGCCAGGGACAGCTGAGGAGACACGGGTCAGGGTCAGCTGAGGAGACACGGGTCAGGGTCAGCTGAGGAGACACGGGTCAGAGACGGGTCAGGGTCAGCTGAGGAGACACGGACCAGGGTCAGCTGAGGATACACGGATCAGGGTCAGCTGAGGAGACAGGGGTCAGGGTCAGCTGAGGAGACACGGGTCAGGGTCAGCTGAGGAGACACGGACCAGCGTCAGCTGAGGAGACACGGGTCAGAGACGGGTCAGGGTCAGCTGAGGAGACACGGGTCAGGGTCAGCTGAGGAGACACTGGTCAGAGACGGGTCAGGGTCAGCTGAGGAGACACGGATCAGGGTCAGCTGAGGAGACACGGGTCAGGGTCAGCCGAGGAGACACGGATCAGGGTCAGCTGAGGAGACACGGGTCAGTATCAGCTGAGGAGACACTGGTCAGAGACGGGTCAGGGTCAGCTCAGGAGACACGGGTCAGGGTCAGCTGAGGAGACACGGGTCAGGGTCAGCTGAGGAGACACGGGCCAGGGTCAGCTGAGGAGACACGGGTCAGGGTCAGCTGAGGAGACACGGGTCAGGGTCAGCTGAGGAGACACGGGTCAGGGTGAGCTGAGGAGACACGGGTCAGGGTCAGCTGAGGAGACACGGGTCAGGGTCAGCTGAGGAGACACGGACCAGGGTCAGCTGAGGAGACACGGGTCAGTATCAGCTGGGGAGACACGGGTCAGTATCAGCTGAGGAGACACGGGTCAGAGACGGGTCAGGATCAGCTGAGGAGACACGGGTCAGGGTCAGCTGAGGAGACACGGACCAGGGTCAGCTGAGGAGACACGGGTCAGGGTCAGCTGAGGAGACACGGGTGGGTCAGAGACAGGTCAGGGTCAGCTGAGGAGACACGGACGTGTTAGTGTGTCACCCGACGGGAAAAGGCAGGACGTTGCACCTGTCTATGCAAGCCATGACGATGAAAGAAGTGAAGGAAAACGTTGACAGTCAACATGTATGTTAAGCACAAATGTCACTATAAGTTAAACAATTCAATGAGTGTCCTTACCAAGAAGTAAGAAATCCGACATCTAACTCGCCGTCATTTTCGAACGGGTAGACAGCGTGTCATTACATTTATACACCAACATTAACGGTAACTGAGATATAGAGACCGAGAGCCGCGCGTCAGTCAGTATCCGTAGGAATCATGGCTGACCGACAATATTTATTATAAATTTGATCCGAACCTTTTGAATGAATGATGTCCGAGGTCAGGACCGGCACGAAGCAGAGCCCGTTGCGTAAGCCCCGACCCCTACCTCCAATCGGGCAATTCCTGATAGCCGAAAGAATTTAGAAACGATAGTTTTACGTGTCCGACATACCTGGACACGGTCCACCCCGCTCACTGACGTCCCCTGACCTTGAGTGCGACTGTTGCCACCGGCCGCAGGCCATCCCAGTCAGGAGCAAATAGAGAGCGTCGAAGCGACTCGAACTCGGGCTGCCACTACCGGGAAAGGTCAAAAGCCCAGCGCTCTCCCACTGAGCTACAGGGGCGGACCGTACGTACTACTAACGGTCCCAGGTGGACAAAGGTAGTCCACCTAGGACTGTCGGCAGAGATCACACACAAACATCACATTTTTCGGGTGCATGCTCCAGTCCAGTTGTCACCGCAGGTATTCGTATTGCAGTAGTAGTGTAACAATGCTACAACAACTCTGCCGTGTGCTATATTTGTAGCATACCGCAACGTCGGCAGCAGACAAGTAACCTGCTCCCGACAAGGCAGTTAACCCGCGACTTACTGGGGGGGGCTATTTTTTGCCCCCCTCCCGTTATTTTGCAATAACTCCTAAACGAACACGGGTATCGTCACCAAACTTGCAGTACCTTCTCTCACATCAATTCTACACATGTTGGCAAAAGGAAAAATATGAGGTTATGATAGGTCAACCGGGAATGACGTCAGAGTGACGTCATGTTCTTCGGTTTGTGTTGCAAAATAATGGTTTGCGGAAAACGCTGTCAAAGGTACGATGTTTGAGATAAACTCAATTGTCTTAAATCAAATTACTCACAATAGACCAGGCTATCAAACTGCTATCTCGGATTTTTTGCGCTTTTTTAACTCAAAATTTTGAGAAATCCAAATACATTTGTTTTTGTTTTTAAAAAAATTCAAGAAAAATCAAAATTATCCAAAAACCGGATTATAGGTGATCGAGACCTGTGCGGTCAATATGTGTACCAATTTTGAAGTCGATATCTTCAAAAATGACTGACTTATGACTTTTAAATGACACAAATCGACCACCTCTCACAGCATTACTATGCATAAAAAACGCATTTCCGTTTTTGCTTTTTACTTCTATTTATATGGAACAAACAATGTTCTAAGGTCATTTTTCGCGTTCTAGACGAAAAACAAACCCATAAACATGTGTTACAACGCCTAATGACCGTAATCTGCAGTTTGACCTCGTGACCTCGGATGACCTTGACCTGACTCAAGGTCATACACAGCTTAGAAAGGTACTTAGAAGTGTCAGACACACGAATCATACCGATTTATCGGCTGCTTATGCGTTTAATATCGCAATTTTGCGCGACAATTCCATCCATCGAGACCTTTTGACACGGTCAAACATTTTGTACTTGACCTGACCTGTGACGTAATCGGTGACCCAGAGGTCAACACTATTATGTTTCCCTCGATAAATTTACCAGGGCTATCGAATGCCGTTTGAATTTTTACATTCGGTCCAGTAGTTCCGGAGATCCGAGGGGGGGGGGGGCAAAAAATAGCCCCCCCCCCCCCCGTAGGTCGCGTTATGAAATATACCCCAGTAACTCGCGGGTTAAGATGGAAAATTATCGTTTAAATGTCATCTTTATTGTTTGTGGTTTCTTAAAATGTTAAACGATAAAAACAATGCTCTGCAAAGGCCGAACATACCATGAAGTGACATGCTACGCTTGTGAGGGCAATAGCATGACGCAAAATAGTACTTCATGATATGCTTTCTTAACCCCACGAGTTACTGGGGGGCTATTTCCCCTTCTCCCGTTATTTTGCAATAACTCCTAAACGAACACCGTTATCGTCACCGAACTTGCAGTACCTTCTCTTGCATCAATTCTACACATGTTGGCAAAAGGAAAAATATGAGGTTATGATAGGTCAACCGGGAATGACGTCAGAGTGACGTCATGTTCTTCGGTTTTTGTTGCAAAATAATCGTTCGCGGAAAACGCTGTCAAGGGTACGATGTTTGAGATAAACTCAATTGTCTTACATCAAATTACTGACAATAGACCGGGCTATCAAACTGCTATCTCTGATTTTTTTCTTCTTCAAAATTTTGAGAAATCCATTTTTTCCAAACAAAATTTTAAAGAAAAAAACAGAATTATCCAAAAAAAGGAATATATGTGTTTGAGACGTTTGCGGTGAATATGTGTACCAAATTTGAAGTCGATATCTTCAAAAATGACTGAGAGTTATGACCTTTAAATGACCAAAATCGACCACCTCTCACAGCATTACTATGCATAAAAAACGCATTTCCATTTTTGCTTTTTACTTCTATTTATATGGAACAAACAATGTTCTAAGGTCATTTTACGCATTCTAGACGAAAACAAACCCATAAACATGTGTTACAACGCATAATGACCGTAATCTGCAGTTTGACCTCGTGACCTCGGATGACCTTGACCTGACCCAAGGTCATACACAGCTTAGAAAGGTACTTAGAAGTGTCAGACACACGAATCATACCGATTTATCGGCTGCTTATGCGTTTAATATCGCAATTTTGCGCGACAACTCCATCTATCGAGACCTTTTGACACGGTCAAACATTTTGTACTTGACCTGACCTGTGACGTCATCGGTGACCCCAATGTCAACAATATTATGTTTCCCTCGATACATTTCTTAGGGCTATCGAATGCCGTCTGAATTTTTTACATTCGGTCCAGTAGTTCCGGAGATGAGGGGGGGGGGGGCAAAAAATAGCCCCCCCCCCCCCCCCCCCCCCAGTAAGTCGCGTTATCAAATATACCCCAGTAACTCGCGGGTTAAATCGCTTTCTAAAATATATTAATTCATGTATCGATTCATTCATGAACAACGAACAAATTGCTATGTTATTGCTTAACCCTCGCACTGCAGGGGGTTGATTTCCGCCCCGCCCCCGCCCCCCCCCCCCCCCTCAGGTTTTTCAAAGATAGCGAAAAAACGGCGGCGCGCAGCGCCGCCGGGTTTTGATACACCTGTTAGGACATCAATTGCGCACACTTTGAAGAAAAAAATATGATCGGGTCATCTCAGGTCAGGTCACCAGACCAGGTCAAGTGACCCCACCACCAAAAATGTTTGCAGTTGTGCCAAAGACAGAGTTTTTCACAGATCAGGTTAAAACTTACAGGATGTCATGAGGGCATCAGTACTTACAATTCGTATCTCTCGGAATTTTGATATCGGTGACCTAAGGTCAGGTCAATTGCGTAACCTCCCCATAATAAGTCAATGGGGAAATATACAAATGCTTCCTATTTCAAGAATATGCATGTTACTAGTCCAATTACTTCTGGGTCATGTTATAGGATATTCTTGATGATCCAAGTGTAAGTTTTGTTCAGTGACCCCTATTGGGTCATTTGAGGTCATGCGAGGTCACCATCACTTTTTTTGTCAATAACTCTCGACATAATGAAGATAGAGAAGTAAAACAGACATCAATGTGTTTGTCTCGTCGAGACACGTCTTCCCATATGCAAAATGCCCTACTTGGGTCACCACTTGACCTTGACCTTAGGTCAAATTGTTAAGTTGACTTAACAAGGTCACCATATATATATCATTCAAAGCGCCTTGACAAGATAAACACAATGGCGTAAACAGTTTTCCGTTATCTTTATTAGGTAAAAAGTTAATAGCAAAAACGATTTAGCAAAAAAACGGATTTTTCTTTTTGACCTCTGGAGCCTCAAATATTGACCTGACATCAAATCTGAGGACACCTTAGCGATTACAAATTTCACTGGCTGGCGTTTGCTTTTTCTGTTTCTGTCTAACTATCATCGTTTCTGAGATATATGGGAATTTCTGGAGCGATGTCCTAAAACAGGGAAAAAACTGGAAAATTTGACCTTTGATGACCTCTGGTGACCTCAATTTTGACCTGACTTAAAAAAACACTGAAATACTTTCGATAGAACATGTATGAAGCTATCAAATGCCTATTTCCGCTTCTCGCTACGTTGCATAATTTTCGAGATCTCAGGGGGAGGCGGAAATCACCCCCCCCCCCCCCCCTGCAGTTCGTGTTCGGCGCAAAGCCCCTGCAATGCGCGGGTTAAGTTGTACATGCCTACACCAAACATCCCCAGACACCGAAATAATGAACACCTTGTTTATTTGTTTATTGGGGTTTTAGGGTGCGCCGACTGCTCTGGCCATAAATCCTGAACACCCGTTTGGAAGAGTGGAATGATTTAGACGGGTTTAAACAACTCGTCAGCAGTCCCATCATATACAATGTGCACTGTGCAGTGCACTGTTAATTATGACAGCCTCTTCAGAATACATTAAAATACTAGTCTCAGATGTCAAATTAACAGCAAATATCTACTTGATTTTACTATGCCAGGGCATCAAAAATAACACATAATAGTTTCTAGAAGACGTAATAAACAAAAGAGAACATCGATATGTATCGAAAGCATTGACATTAAACTGAATGTCAAACAGTTCATGAAACAGCACTGAGTTAAGCTAAAGACATCACAATCACACCAAATAATGTCCACGACACTACAACTGTGCCGATAACAATCAATATAGCAGAAGAACAGCCGACCAACGACTATAAGCGCTCTTAATAGCATCATGGTGTGAGCAAAACATGTACCTAACGTTCACGATTAACACCAAACGCCAAAGGCTTCAACTTCTACTCGAAGCAAAGCGCGTGCGAAGCAGCCGGCCATTTCCCCGTTGGCCGGGGAAATGGCCGGCTGCAGGCCGCACACAGGTATTCCTGGTCACATGCGGTAAATAGACGGACATAACGTTACTGGTCCTCCGGGCAGTGACACCTGGCTTCAACTGGCTGGTGGGGTCTGTATAAGGATCGCGTTGTAAGGACCAGCCTTCAATGCCGGATCAACTTATCTGTTTGTCTAGCGACGACATCGCATCCCAGAAACCCATCCGAACAGCAAGCGAGCATAAATGCGAACAAACTGATTTGAAGCCGCTATTTACAGCACTGTGTATTGTCCTCTTAGTCGATGGGGTCCTGACCAGTCTCCAAATACAACTGTTCGGTTCGACGCCTTCTTCGTCGGCGGATTCCATCAACTCCTCACTACTCAGACATCTGGAACTGGGCCATCACGATGATGTAGGTGATGATGGTGGACCAGATGCTAAGCAGGGTGGAGCGCCGCAGGCGGTACAGCCCGACATCGCCCACCATCTCCAGGTCTCGCTCCACTGTCTTCAGCGCCATACCGGTCTCGGCCGCCAGCTGGGGCCGCTGCCACTCCAGCTGCAGCAGCAGGTCACGGCTGCGGGCCAGCAGCGACAGCACGCGCTGACAGGTCTCACACGGGCCAGCCAGCGAGACCGCAGCCAGCGGCAGGAAGCGCAGCAGACGCATCAGCCAGCCGGCGTCCAGCGGCGTCATGGCTAGCATCACCACCAGCACGATCTGCAACAGCACGCCGAACGCCATGACGGCGATCATCTCCGGAGCCATGGCCGAGCACAGCTGAGACATCGCCTCTGACAGACGCCGCTGGAATCGGCCAACCTGACGCAAGTCGGCGCTGTGAGATGCGCGATGCACCGCCGCGATGGCCTCCAGCTCAGCGTTCACAGCCTGGAACCCGTACGCAAGCAGGAGGCCGGCGAAGATGAACTTGACGGCGATCATCGTGAACGAAATATTGACAAAGCCCATGGCGATGGTGAGTCCGATCCATTCCGCGCAGCTCGTCGTCGTATTGTGCGATGAGGACATTTCGCCGCACACGTAGAGGCCTGTGCGGACTTTGGTTGCGAACAAGCAGATCGTCAGAGCGATGGTCAGAGCCCACATGTATTCGCCGGTGCGGTTCGGCTTGCGCCCCGTCCTGCCGACCTCCGGCAGCTGGTCCAGGTCCTCCAGGACACCGCGAACTTGAGACAGCAGGCGAGTGTAGGTGCGCCGGCCGAAGGCGAGGGTGAGCACCAGCGCGATGTACATGACCGCGTTAGGTATTCCCAGAAAATTCGAGTGAAAAAAGGCCCCGAAGAACGGCTGTCCGTCGCTCCGAAGCTGCCGGAAGATGCCGAGGTCCAGTCGAATGTATTGGTAACTCGAGATCGTGTGTATGACGAAGGCTATGAGCGCTCCCACGAGAGAGCCCCAGCCGGGTCCGGCCGAAAGGCCGACGATGTTCAGAAGGCCAACGAAGGAGCGACACGACCTGGAGAACAACTCAGGTCGCTCGGGCGCCACCATGACTCCCTCCGGAGCAGGAGATACGATTGACGAACGCGTGCAGGACATGACGACTGGCGACCAATGGCAATGGACAACAAGACCTCCTTTTGAAGCTTATTGATCTAGTCTCCACGAGAAACTTCTTGAGCTCTTGGTTTGTCTTGAGAAACTTCTTGTTCCTGAAGTGGTTCAGGAAGTGATTTTGAGACCAGAGCAGAATATGCAAGTTTCACTGCCTAAGAAGAAGCGTCCTCCGTCTGGGCGGCGTGCACCTGACTGGCGTTAACTTCGGACAACAATTTGCAACGTCCCCGTGCTACCAACAGCCATGCACAGGCAAATTTCCCGACTTGCTCTCAGTGTGCACAAGGCAAACACGGGTATACAAGACGGCATTGTACACTGAATGCCAGCGGCCAGCAATGTACTTTTGACTGTCATCGCTGCGCTGCCGTTGCCATACAACAGAGTGCAGAGGGGGTGAGACACAGAGACGACGAGGCGGTCGACGACATTTGCCGCTGTCCACTGCCGTGTAGTGATGAATGGGAGCGCTGCTCGGGCATGGCGGAGTCTGTTTGCACCTCCTTCGACCCTCTGTCGCCTATGTTTACTGCGGTCGATGTACAGACGCGATAATGCATCGCCCTGGCAGCCAACTTGCTACAGCGCAAATTGTTTGAAGACAGCTCGATGGAGCTTGCAGGCTTTTGGGAAACACCGAGCTGTTGTTGCGCATGTGGTGCACTAAATTGTAAATGAGAAAATATGCACCCGGTAAGAAGTGAAGTGTGTCATGTGGAAACGAGTTCTTCGTCAGGATATCAAAAGACCGTAGCGAACCCAAGGCTAAAATGCAAAACTATTTACAATTTTAAGCTGCACAAATGCAATGAACATTTTCAAAATATATGGCTGATTCGCAAGTAAAAGTTTATATAGGTATGGGAGAATCATGCGAGGATTTGAGTTAATTATTATGTATTATTTTCAAGTTAACAGACATAGTACATTTCGGTTGGACGATTGTTTGAAGGTAGACAAATTTAATTTCATATAAATCTTCCCACAAACTATTCCATATATCAATGTATATACATTGTGCAGCAACATCAACACCAAGACATTACAGTTTCAACAGAATGTATGGCGTGTTAGCTTTCGTCAGCTCGTGTACCTCAGTCAGGAAAGCGCTAGACTACAGATCCAACCCACCCTGGCAATGTGAGTTCGAGACGCTACGGCACTCGCTATTTTCCCCTGGTGGGGATGACCTGCAGCCGGTGGCAGAGACCGCGTCTAAGGTCAGCTGAAGCCAGCGGAACGGGCGGACCGTTTCCATTTACTTAAAGGGAATGTTTCACCTTTGCATTGTTTTTTTAACTGAGATAGCCATTATCTTTTGCCGTTATTGAAATGTCTAAATTATAAAGGTAATTTCCCCCAAATTGTATTCGTTTTTAAGCAATTGAATTTCGAATTTGAAAAATGGGGTCTATGGTAGTGCCGCCGCTGATTGGCTGACAGCCACTTTAAATTTGTTGGTCCTGGAAGTCAGACGACCTGTATTTATCGAACCTTGGCGAGTACGATGTAAACAACGGCCAACGCGATAGGTTGCGGTCCAAGTTGAAGTTTTTCGCGTTGTGTGAAGTCACAGTTGGGGCATTCCACAGTAAGACAACCAGTGGGTGCCGTCCGACCATCAATTTTCTTGAAAAGTTGTGCATTCGGGATTTCAATGGCGGGGAATTGGTGGTGACCAAAAAATTCAACAACAAAATCCCAAGATACGGCCTTCCTAATTTGCCCAAGGTCACTGTGCACTGTGTGCAGTGCAGGCCTAATTTTGACGACCAATAACTCCGAGACTAAAGAAGCGATTTGGATGTTTGGATCACGATTAGTCAAAGCAAAGTTTGGCAATCCCAGATTTTCGATTTTCTTTTTTAGGTCACGTGACCTCGTGACCTACTTTTTGCGCCGTGATGTTGACCTGTTGGAAACTGAAATTAACATTTTCGCCTGATGACGATTTGAGCTTCATTGATGTCCTTTCGTATAAAACAAATACAAAAGTGGGGTTCGACCTGCAACTGTACTTTTGGGGACTTCCACAGTAACCTCCAAAAAAAAAAAAAATTGCCGTCCGCCCATTTTTTGTAAGTTGTGCACTGGGATTTTCAAGGGCGGGGAAATCATTGGTGGTGACCAAAAAATTCCGAAAAAAATCCAAGATAAGGCCTTTCGAAATGCCCCAAATTCACTGTGCTGTCATAATATTGACGACCAATAACTCCCGAGACTAAAGAAGCGATTTTGATAAACCTTTTTTGTTTGGATCGGGATTAGTCAAAGAACAATTTGGCAATCTCGGATTTCGATTTTTTTTATCACGTGACCTCGTGACCTACATTTTGCGCCGTGCCTTGACCTGTTGGAAACTGAAATCGTCTGATGACGATTTGAGTTCCATTGATGTCCTTTCGTATAAATACAAAATATAAAAAGTGGGGTTCGACCTGTAAAAACTACTTTTGAGCCTTGCAATGCTGACACAATACGCTGTTTGGGTACGTTACGTTGTATTGGCCTGGCAGGTCATATGGCGACCTGATGTCGGTGTAACAGGCACCAACCGAGAGGTTTCGTCGTCAGGAGTCACTCTGGACTTTGTTTCGAAAGCGTATGTCAAGTAGATGCGAAGTTATCGACGGACAGGCACCCGAACAGCGTATTCTCAGCACTGCAAGGCTAAAAAAAATAGTTTGTACAGGTCGAACCCCACTTTTTATATTTGTATACGAAAGGACATCAATGAAGCTCAAATCGTCATCAGACAAAACAAAATCAGTTTCCAACCGGTCAAGATCACGGCGCAAAAAGTAGGTCACGAGGTCACGTGACAAAACAAAATCGAAAATCCGTGATTGCCAAATTGTTCTTTGACTAATCCCGATCCAAACAAAACAAAAAAGTTATCAAAATCCATTTTTAGTCTCGGAGTTATTGGTCGTCAAAATTAGGTCTGCAGTGACCTTGGGAAAATTTGGAAGGCCTTATCTTGGAGAGAAAACAATGGGTCACCACCAATGAATTCCCCGCCCTTGAAACCCCCAGTGCACAATTTTTCAAGAAAATTACAAATGGTCGGACGGCAAATTGGAAAATTTTGGGTTGTACTTTGGAATGCCCCAGTTATGGATTGATTGTGTTTTAATAAATATTGAGCTGTCGCAATGCCTCGCAATCGCCATTGTGTTCTGTGCGGGAGAAGACACAGTTCCATAATGTTTGTATTTAAGTCGCCGGAATTGTCTGAACTGATTGTGCCATATATTTGGCAGCGTAAAGGTTTTCTCTATAGCTTTCTATAGCTCAATAACGACGTCATCGTTCCAAATTTAACAACTTAATTTATATAAAGTTAAGTGACTTTTCGAGAGAGAAAAATTTCACCATCGTTTCCAGCAGCACTTACTTCATATTTTCGACTACAACCAGCGTATAGTTGACAACTTTCAGAAAGGGGAAACATTCTCTTTAACTTTCGCCAAGAAATGTTGCCGGTGACCTGGAATTGATCGTCCAGATGGTGGGGTCAGGACTCGCTCACTACGCTTCGCTTAGCGTGGGTCCTGATCTTTCGAAATCCACTGAATCAAAACGTTCGGGCTCAATTTGAATTTAAAAAAAATACATAAGGTGATAGAGACTGACTACGGGAAGTAGAGCCCTTCATGGAATGGGAATCCCCATGGAACCCATGTAACGGAATGGATATGGGCGGGAATGGAGCCATTTTTGTAAATGTAACGGTTTGGAACGGGTTTGGGACTGACCATATCATTTTTAGCACCACAAAAAGTGAAATATGCTGAAACGGGTGCGAATGTTTATCAATTATGAATTTGGATTTGGATTGAAACGGGTTTGGGTCTGGCTGAATGGGCCGGAACAGGATGGGGGGCTGAAAATGTGTCCCATGAAGGGCTCTAACGGGAAGCCTTGGTTTGCTCTCTTCAGTACTCACTAAGCCTAGGAAAAAGTCATGAGGGTTGAATTTGTCGCGTGCCCAGCGTGGATGTCACCACTAATTCAAGCAGTCGCAGAATTCGTGCCCAACTGCTTCTAACCACAAAGGAAGCTGACGAACACTTGTATTCAGAAATGTGGACAGCTCATCAGCCTGCCATACTGCATGACTTCCACATACGTATCTCGATACACTGGGCATTGGAAGCACAGCCCCCAAGTCAAACAACCGAGGATGCAAAATTGAACACCGAAATTCACCAAACACAGCCATTCTAAGTGATTGGATAAGGTTCACCTCTACTACATTATACGCTAAAAATGCAATGGGCAGGGACAAATAGATAATACACTTCAGGGTTCGAACTGAAGTCCACTCGCAAGACTCCCGACATTTTCAGATTGGAAAAGCAGGCCAGTGTATTGTCGAATTCAGTGGCGTCTCCACATAATTTTGAGTGGGGGGGGGGGGGGGCAGCCAGGGGTTGGGGGGAGCAGCCCCATAGGGCTAATGTTAAAATCCTGCGAATCTGGGGGCCGGACTCCGGCCGGAGCGATCCTGGGGGGGGGGGGGGCCGGCTCTCCCCAGGCCTCCCCGGTGGTGACGCCCCTGATCCAATTACACGCGAAGATTATTTTGCCTCAAAAGAGTAGGCTGCTTTAAAGGGAAGACAAGACACACAGAAGATTAACTACAACAATTGGCAATGCAAGAAAGCATATTACCCATCCGTGACAAAAAGAGCATTGAGGATTTTTCCAAACCCAGTTTACACAATTGTATGCAGAGTCTAAACCTGAGACTGTGTCACATGCATGCTGAATATCCATGCAATATTCATATACACAAGCTGCTGACACTTACCTTGCCAACTCATACGATTCATCTTGATGAGAGGATTTTGTCTGAAATCATAAACAAAAATAGTTAGGTCAAGGGAAAGAAGCAGTTTGTAGTATAAACATTCCAGTGATTCCACTGTATTCCAGGGTATGTACAACTCTCTTTAATTTCTTCCAGTATGATAAATAATCGTCAATATTAACTCAAAACAAGCAAAATCAAAGTTTAAATGATCTCATAGAACAATAAAACTTGATAAAAGACACGATTTGTGAAATTCAAGAAACAAGTTGTTCGCAATGCAAATCTGGTTGAGTACTACAGCAGCAATGACTCTACTTAAAACTTTTACCTTAGCCTTTTCATTTCAAATACATCTGTTTCTTCTACCATCACTGTACTCAGTATCATATTCATGCTAATCACTATTAAGATCACTCTTGTTAACAAGTTTTCAGACAGCTTTTGGTATATTCTCTACACCATCTTCAGCGAAATTGGTGTTGCAGTAATGTCAGAATTACATACATTCACACAACATAACTATGCATAATTTGATGGCAGAAGAAGGATTATGTATTATAAAGATACAGGCTAAGGGGAACCTTTAATTAGAGCCAATCCTGTGGTGCAATTCAACCAGATTCGCATTAAAGACACAATAAAGAAGGAAAATCAATAGCAATAATTCAGACAGGAGAAAAAGATAATGGCCACCAAAAGCACAAAAGATTAAGACACTTCAACAATCACAAAAACAGGGTTGTAAATTGAAAACACTGTGCTCAGATGCAGGCAAATATTTGATTCAGTAGGTATTCCATAAAGGGCTTCCCTTACGATTCACCTTTGTCACAACTCACAAGAACATTTTTGCTACCATTTCAATACCTAGTTTTGATTTCTGGAGAAAGACATCATGAATATCAAAATTGGAAGAACTGGCCTGCACATCCCAACTTTGCTGGATTGTAACCTTATGCCTAATATGGCTATGGACATTGCACAGAAAGAATCCCCTTCAGAGCATCTCCCCTTATGAACAATCTCCCCATCTATTGGTAGGTGACAACACCACTTGATATCATAATTTGTGATGATATTTGATCACAGGAAACCTGTTGAATACATGACATGATTCCAGTGAACATGTTTGGAAACAAATGAGGGATTCTGTTTTATAAGGTAGTTGTCATATGTTGTAATAATTATCCTTACTTGCAAAATGTAGCAATGAGAATTCTCTATACCTTCTCATCAAATAAGATAAATATAGACGTATTGAACCCTTAGGACAGATCTACTACTAACTTAAGGCATGATGAAAATAAATTATCCTGCTGATTGCTTGCACAATATATGAGAAACATTCATGACATCAAAGCATTAAGACATGATGTATATAAGAGCATCATATGTTCATCCTTTTATTGTTCAATGTTGGACTAGGTACCAAAGTAGTTATAAATACAACTCACAGCTCACATTTCTATGCCTATTTTTGTTCTCATATTTTGCACTGACTGCATTTGGATCAACAGTGTGCCATCTTTTTTGCAAGATTCCTAAGTTCAGATGGGCCATATTTGTTTTAATTATTAGCAAATGCCTTACTGGCATTTAGACGTTTATAGACGTATTTAGGTAAAAAGGTATTTAGCATATTGTGGCCATATCACACGATGTGACCACTTGTTTCAAAACATGTAACATAAAACATGCTGGCTGGTGGTGCTCAGACTGGTTATTGACTCAACACTGATTGAATCGATTGGAATCGTTCAATCAAAATTCCTTGAATAAAAAAATAATTGATTCACCACCAGATCTTTTGATTCATGAATTGTGATTGAATCAAAACCTGCATCAAATCAAGGCTGATTGAATCAAAAGATTTATCGATTCTTAACGATTCAAGTGCACTGGTAAATTGTGCAATACATGCATTGCCAGTGGCTATATTAATTTATACTGAAATAGTATTGCTGTAACGTTTTAATAATTATATATATGTATTTTCCCATTCTTATTGATTTGACATAAATTCACCACATATATTTAAATGTTGAATCAAACATGAATTGATTAAAATATTTGTTTTGATTCTTTGAATCGGAAAGAATCAATTCTCAAAATTTTGGCAGTGAATCGAACAGTGATTGAATCATTCAGATTCCAAAATTAATCATGATTGAATTGTTCCAAAAAAGTGTAATCAATAACCAGTCTGGTGCTGCTGGTCTTTCACCATTTAGACAAATGGAGAAAGAAGTGAGTATCAAGTCAGCAAATTGTTTGGAAGAAAAAAAACACAATACCTGATTAACCAAAATAAAAAGGTATTCCGTTTAGCTAGCTTTACACATCACTCAGCCATCAGCTGGTATGATGGTTTGAGTGAGGAATCACTTAGCCGATTAGGTATTATTTTATCAGAGGCCTGTTCATGACCACCTGCGGTTTGGTGATTTCCAACAGGCTCTAGCTTTGCTCATGCGGCATCACAAGCAGGCGTCTCTTGAACACTGAATGCTGCAATGCGCCACTTCATGTGACATTTCTCCTGTGGTTGCTTCATACAGACCATCGTAACCACAGCCAACCGCAGCCATGTGACGCCATACTGTTTGCCCCATCCCCACTTTTAGTTACCCCCTGCTGCCGACCACTGCTGACCGCCTGTGTCTGTGAACAGGCCTTTTGAAAATTTGGAGGCAGCCCCCTCCGGTCAACAGATTTGGGTTGAAAAGTGAATTCATACTAGATAAAACGTGATTGTGAATACCTGACTGACACCCCCCCCCCCCCCCCCCCCAGTCAACAGTATTTGCTGACCGAGGACCAAAATTTCCTCCTCTGGGAAAAAAAAATCAAACAAAATCCTGCCCCAAATGGGGCAGCTTGCTGTCCCATTTGGCGCAGGATTTGGGCTGCCCCAAATATCTTGTTGATGTTCCTGCCACGTTTTGCATACTGGGCCGATGGTATGTCTACTGATGCCTTAAAGTACAAATACACAGCTAGAGTACACAAGTCCAGTATTCTGACATGACCAGAGACTGGACCTTTATCCTAACCAATTTTTGCTTTCCATATTTATGCTTAGTTATTGTAGGGTAAAAGTCCAATATTCAGACACATCTGAATCTGACTTTGCATGCTATCAGAATGCAGATGATAGTGATGCATTGTTTATATTCTGATAGCATGAAAAGTCTGAGGATAGGATGTGTCTGGGGTTACAGCAGTTGACCCTATTGTATTATGTTCCTCATATAACAACTTCAGAATTGTCTCACAATTTATAAGACCTTCGAAATCCAAAATGCTACAAAAACATGCACAAAACATGATAACTAACACAACACAAAATACACTTCCTTACATTATTGACGGTAAATAAGATGAAGCCTAGATTTTCCTTTTAAACAATCAATGCAAGGCAACTCAATCAAGGCCCTATATCACTCAGTGACTCAATAACTAATCAATGCAACACTTGCTACTAGGTATCCCTTCTTAAACAGCGACTAGTGGCCGCACTATCTAAGCAGTGTTGCGGGAGAACAAACTTGGACAGAAGAAGTTAAAGAAATTACAATAGAAAAAGTAGTACTAAAAAGGTCGTTTTTTCCATAATGATTATATCAATATACAAATTAAACATCTTACATAGGCAATTGAGCGTCAGAATTTGTGGATATCTTGTGAATATCTCGGTTACTAGTTACTACACAGTCCTGAGTCAGGACTGGTATGTCATGGATTGTCTCAGTTGCGCCGACGCTCACTCTTTTCGGGCAGTATCTGGTAGCTCTAAATCGCGGAAGATAAAGATAAAGCACCAATAGGTAAAACGAAAACTAAAAAGAAAACGTCTGCTAAGCTTTTATTGTAGCCTATGTACTAGAGGTGCCACTTTTCTACCCGCTTACCCATGAGGTGTGGGTAGTTACTACCCACGTGGGTAGCTGTGGTTAGCGCAAGCAATCATTTGGCTGAAGTGGGTAGGTGGCGGGTAGCAGAATTTTCAACTTTTCAAAAAGGAAAGTTTTAACCGGTATTTCAGTGAATGCGCTTTCATTTCAGCAATATCATTCAAGTTTATTGCATGAATTTGCATAATTTTAAGATTTTTGCTTTAATTTTCTTAAATCCCAAAATAGTACAATTTATGGTGAGGGTAGTTGTGGGTAGTTGACAGCTTATTTGAGCACGTGGGTAGTGGTGGGTAGTTGAACAGTGTTTGGGGCGCGGTGCGGGTAGTTACAGGCCTGAAAAGTGGCAGCTCTACTATGTACTGTACCTATTTAGTCATAGCCAAGAACGTCACCGTAGGGGGGGGGGGGGCGAGAGAGGGGGACATCGTCTCCCCCAGTCCTCAGGCTGGGGGAGGGGATTGCCCCCCCCCCCCCCCCGTTTTGGAGACATAAATCCATAGGTACTTTGTTCGGAAACATTGCAGGTTGCGATATCATAAAGGAGTCGGAGTCGCTAAAATCTTACCGACTCCGACTCCGGCCCGGAGTCGGAGGCGACTTTTTGGCAATTGGCAATTACTTTGGTCGGTAGAATAGTCGTCGGCCTAGGGGCATTAACTTTTGCAGAAAATTGTGTACCGCTGGGACAGCTTCCGGGTGCCGATCTCCTCGTCTTTGCGTTCGCGTCGCCTTTTTCGGAACTCGGCAAACTAGCTAAACATGTAGCCTGCTTGAAAATTAAAAGTGAATATTTATGAAGGGAATGGGCCCTGGGGCCAGCAATTACCGTCAAGGAGAGCCTCTGCCAGACACTTAATTAAATTATTTTCCCATTTTCCAAATTTGTATAGGCAATTGCGAAACTTGTGTCATGCCGCGAAGCGGTACGAAATTTGCCAGTTTTGTTTACATTAGCCGGATAAAAAATTAAAATAGCTGGATTTTGACTGCATTGCAAAGGCAATTTTTACGATTTTTTTTCTTCATTTTCCCCTCAAAAAGTGTGTGTGTGTGTGTGTGTGTGTGTGTGTGTGTGTGTGTGAGTGTGTGAACGGTGTATGTTGAGGACATTTGCCCTTCACACACCGGTAAGTCGAGGACCACCGGTGTATGTCGAGGACCGAAAGCCGGTCCTCGACTTTAAAGCTAATCAAGAACCGATAATTAACGTCTTCTCGGTCATCTGACTTAATTTTGAGATGGTCCTCAACATGCACGAAAACCTTACTTTTTCACACATATTGTGTGAATGTGTGTGAACGTCGCTTCAATCTGACGTGTGTGAACTTCAGACGACTGTGGGGGCAGCCATATTGAATGGCACCACCATGATCCGCGCATGAACCTCTCTGGTTTTTCTATTTCAGAATTATTGGAAATTCGTTGCTTTCCTCACTTCCTAATTAATATAACTAATTATTTTAGCCGGCGGAAATATTTAATTCATTTTTCTCATGAAATTTGAGGTATTTGAATCTTACTTTACGAAACTATATTTTCTGCGAAGAAGTCCTGCTGTTCGTCAAGGCCACAGAGATAGCTGTTCGTCGAGGTCATAGAGATAAGGTAGACCCGTCCCTGCCGCGCAGGTATCTGTCATGACGTCACCGGGGGAATACTTATATCCGGCATAGCAAGCTAAATATATGAAACACTACTTCGCAAGTGTCATACATGTCTAACGTACATTATTGCAACGTCAATAATGCATTTTAGACAGTATGAAGTCTCATATTAATGACAAGGAAACTCACAGGCATCCAAAAAGTAGTACCCCTAGTGACGTCATCAGCGCAGATTATAGATCAGCTTATAGGCATTGGGATGACAACGGCCTGGCCGTTCGTAAGCTACACGTTTGTGCCATATTTGTGCGGTTGACGCGTGTACTGAGTCGGGGCTGGGTTGAAAATTATTAATCTGCAACTGGAGGTAAGGCTTTCATGTGTTTCATTAATTAATGTGGTGTGTTGTATTATTGATCCACCTTTTTACCGGTGGTTTGCCACGTTACCTATCAGAAGGAAAGTAAGGATACAGATTTTTGCCACTGCGGGGTACGGCTGCATAGTGATAGGCGTTTATATTTTGAAAGGATCTGCTACCATCCAAAGCACCAAAGAAGTAAAATTGTAAGAGAAAAGAAATAAGAGAATGAAGCTGAGGGCATAGATTCAGTAACGCACCTCTGGTAGGCAATAGGTGGTAGGTGGAAATTTGGGTAACGGTGGGGCTGGCCAGAGGTGAAAAAACCTCGAGGTTGACACCGACAAAGAGCCAGGCTAACTCACTTCCATTTTTCGCGCTCTTATGGCCAATTACTCTAAAAAGCAAGTTTTTTCTCACGCCTCGGTGGCTAACAATATTGATACAAATCGGCACTCTGGTACATTTGGTAAACATGCAACATATTTTGTCAATACGCAGCATATTGTGTCAACACACAGCACATTTTCAACACAACACATTTTATGATTGGTACAATGAGTGCTACACATGAAGATAGGGGTGTCTGAATAATTGTACTCCAGAACCATGAGTGCCTATTTTAACATGGTAACGGGGGGGGGGGGGGTGCCCCAGTGAGCCGAGCCCAGGTGGAAATTTGGGTAACGGTGGGGCTGGCCAGAAGTGAAAAAACCTCGAAGTTGACACCGACAAAGAGCCAGGCTAACTCACTTCCATTTTTCGCGCTCTTATGGCCAATTACTCTAAAAAGCAAGTTTTTTTCTCACGCCTCGGTGACTAACAATATTGATAAAAATCGGCACTCTGGTACATTTGGTAAACATGCAACATATTTTGTCAACACGCAGCATATTGTGTCAACACACAGCACATTTTCAACACAACACATTTTATGATTGGTACAATGAGTGCTACACATGAAGATAGGGGTGTCTGAATAATTGTACTCCAGAACCATCAGTGCCTATTTTAACATGGTAACGGGGGGGGGGGGGGGGTGTGCCCCAGTGAGCCGTTTCCCCTCCCCCAGTCAAAAAATGCTGCCCACCCTGATTTCATTATTTCCATGTCAGTTTCCGATTGATAGGTATTCAATTAAAATAAAATATGCTTACCTGGTGATAAATGTATACAAATCCAATGCAAATGTCATGATATTCCTAAGTTTTAGAATTTCCCAACCAAAATAAGTATCTTTAAATTATTTCCGGAATATCTTGAATTGCAATATCTTTTGAACAATTGCTCATTAGCGACAGAGTGCCGGAGATCTGGGGTTGTTGGATCAGAAATGTCGCCACACAATTTGGAGTGGGTGGGGGCAACTGCTGAACCGATTGTGTTCACATTTGGTGTGTAGTTAGGCAGGGGCTCCGCCACAGGGGGGCGGGGGACGTGTGTCCCCTAGGGGCGGATACAGGGGGCCGCGGGGGACGGCCGCCCCCTGCGGGTAGATACAGAGGGGGGCGCCCCCCCCCCCCCCCCCTGCACCCCCCCCCCCCCCCCCTCCGCACCGAAGGCGCGGAAGGGCCTTGCAAGCAGACCAATTTCCGCGCCGAATGCGCGGAAATAGACATGCTTACAGGGTTGGATATCTGACATTTGCTGCATTCAGACCAGGAGCCGCCCTCAGGCTAGGTGTCGCCCCTGGCCAGGTGCCGCCTTCAGGTCATGTGCCGCCCTCAGGTCATGTGATGCCCTCAGGCCAGATGCCGCCCCCTGGTCAGGTGCCACCTTCAAGCCAGGTGCCGCCCTCAAGGCAGGTGCCGCCCTCAGGCCAGGTCCCGTCATCAGGTCACGTACCGCGTTCTGGCGGGGCACCGCCCTCAGGTCAGATGCCGCCCTCATGCCAGTTGCCGCCCCCTGGTCATGTACCGCCCCTTAGCCATGTGCCGCTACCTAGCCATGTGCCGCCCTATGGCCAGGTGACGGCGCCCCTCCGGCCAGTGAGGACGCCCCTCCGGCCAGTCACGGTGCTTTTGCGGCCAGTGACGGCATCCCCTGTCAAAGACGGTGCCCCTCCAGCCAGTGACGGCGCCCCTCTGGCTAGTGACGGCGCCCCTCTGACCAGTGACGGCCCCTCTCCGGCCAGTGACGGCGCCCCACCGGAAAATGACGGGGCCCCTCCGCGGCCAGTGACTGCACCCCTCCAGTCAATGACGGCGCCCCTCCGGCCAGTGATGGCGCCCCACCGGCAAATGACGGCGACCCTCTGGCCAGTGACTGCGCCCCTCCACCCAATGACGGCGCCCCGCTGTTCAGTCACGGCGCCCCTCCGTCTAATGACGGCGCCCATCTGACCAGTGACAGCGTCCCTTCGGCTAGTGACGGCGCCCATCTGGCCAGTGATGACACTCCTCCGGCCAGTGACGCCACTCTTGCGTCCAGTAACGACGCCAGTTACGGTACCCCTTCGGCCAATGGGCACAGACAATGGCGGCAGCCTTCAGGCCAGTGACGGCGCCCCTCTGGCCAGTGACCGCTGGAGGTGCGAGGCTCTCTCAGGCCTTGACAATCGCCCTCTGAGACCAGCCTGGGATCCGCTCAGGCATGGCAAGGGTTCTATCAGGCCTATAAATCATCTAAGGGCCCCTCATGCCGCACGAGGGCCCCTTAGGCTGACAGGGGGCCCGCTCAATCCGACCGAGTTCTCCTTCAGGCCGATCGAGGTCTTCTCAAGCCGACCGAGGACCACTCAGGTTGACTTGACCCATCAGGCCGACCAAGTTCCCCTTTGGGGCGCTGGAGGATCCCCTCAACCCGTCCGTGGGGCCCTCACGCCAACCAAAGGCCCCTCATTCGGAACATAATGGCCCACAGGCTGACAAAGGGTCTCCTCAG
Organism: Chirona hameri; assembly: GCA_036785665.1. Classification (NCBI taxonomy): domain Eukaryota; kingdom Metazoa; phylum Arthropoda; class Thecostraca; order Balanomorpha; family Balanidae; genus Chirona; species Chirona hameri. Next base: position 45,485 of record JAXIVJ010006941.1, read on the forward strand.
GCTGACAAAGGGCTTCCTCAGACCTAGGGCCCCTCAGACCAAGTGATGGCCCTGAAGCCGACCCTTTGTGCATTTCTACGCACGCCACTGAGTGTCACTCATGGGAGACTAGAAGAACAATAGTTTCTGTGATAATGTTCCTTCAATTGAGGTTGAAAGTATGATTTATCACTCCGGACGGGGCAGGGGCTGCCCTAAATGACTTTCCCGCAAAAAAAGTTAAATGCCGAGGCGGAGAAGCTCCTGGAACAGGTGAACAGTCTATCCTCGTGCTGTCAGCTAAAGCTGAGCGCATATTTGTATTTGTTCCAACCTTACGTTTGAAGGTGTCGGCGCCCTTCGCTAAGCAGAGCTGTTTGCATGGACCATATCCGATCGCGCAATATTTGCTGACAGGCGGAATTTAAAGTCATGGATTTACGTGTCACAAACTTTCGGCACGGTCCTCCCCGCGCATTGACTTCATCTTACTCAGGCCGCTGCCACCGATACAGGTCATCCCAGTCAATGGTAAATAGGACGAGTTAGCACGAGTCGCGGCGCCAGCCCCATGCATCAACTCGAACATCTCTCCCTGCCAACTCTTCTTGGTGCAAGAAGAAGTCAGGCGGGCGCGATTGTCAAATGCGCTACGCAGGCACGTAAACAGGATTTTTATCAGGGAGGGGGGGGGGCACCCGGTAGTAAAAAAAAATCGCTCCTCAGCCATATCTTGTTGACGGGGGGGGAGGGGTATGGTTGGGTCGTCAGAGATCTCATTTTATCTAGTGTGCATTTATTTTGATCAGAGGGAGGGGGGGGGGGCATGGCCACCGCGTCCCCCCTGGCTACGTCCCTGGCGCTACGGAGAAGAACTTCAACAAGCACCGCAACGACGTAGCTACGATGGAATTTGGACGAGAGGCGCCTCTTCGTCCGTGGAAGATGGAAGCGTCGGCATCTGATGGAAGTGGTAGACAATAATGTCTACCACTTCCATCAGGTATAGATTCAGGCAGAGATTGGGCAAGGTAGATTTCGGCAGGTCAGAGAGGAGAGAGAGAGAGGGGGGGGGGGGGTATATTTCAGCAGGCCAGAGAGAGGTGAATGACCTAGCCGTGACATAATTAGTCACATCCACGATCGCACTCGAATATACGTGCTGCTGACGAAAATGCGTGCTATTGACGGACGGCATACCTACATGTGAGAGTGCTATACAAATACATTCAGTATCTGTTTATAAATACATTTATAATTTTACTTTTTAGAGAGAAAAAACTGCAAATGAGTAAGCGTAAGAAAATTGACAATTTTTGCAGGAAAATGTATTTTATTAATTAACCTTTAACGCCCCTCTAGGCCCATGGCGTCCCCTTTGACGGCGAAAATGCCGCCCCCTGGGTCAGTCGCCCACCCCATTCGGAAAAATCCTAGATCCGCCCCTGGGTATGTTCGAAGAAACGGCGCCCCAATTTCCCGGAAAAAAATGTGCCCCTATTCCCTGGAAAAAAATGCGCCCCTGTTCCCCGCAAAAAAAAATGGGCCTCTATGCCCTGCCAACTACGGCGTCTTACTGGTTCGATACAAAGTTATGGAAGAAAAATGACGAATGACCTCAGGGTGAATATATTTTACCTCGTGGAGGTCACAGGATAAAAATACTACATGGATCTTTGCATTGGCGGATCCAGAACGTATGGTTTGGGAGGGGGAGGGAAATTTCCAAAAAGTCTCGCACAATTCTGAAAACGCATCGGATTTGGCTTGCTTATGTATTGATACCTGATTTAAAGCTAACTTTCCTTAGTAAAAGTTGCTTAGAGATTGTTTTCTATATCAGGACATGTGTCGATCTTGCGCCGATTTCAGGCGGTGGGGGGGGGGGGGCAATTGCCCATTTTGCCTAACCGTAGATCCGCCACGTAGATCCGTAAAACCGTAGATTGCAAAAGATGTGGGACTGGTGAAAATTGGGAAAATTTAGCCATTTCCTGTGGATTTATATACATTTTCATGTTTCCCCAATGACTTATAATTGGGAGGTCACAAAATATACTTCACTTTAGGTCACTGATATAAAAATCATCCGAAATAGCAGAATTGTAGGTGTGTATGACCTGATTGAATCTGTGAGTATCTAAATGATCAGTCAAACAATGTGGCTGCGGCACGACCTTACATTTTTTGGAGGTGAGATCACTAGACTTGACTTAGCAACTTGACCTGAGGAGACCCAAGGTAAACAAATTAACAGGATTTGGGCAATTGATAGGCAAGCCGTTGTACCAAAAATGGCAGCGCGAAATGGCGTCGTTTTCCGCTATTTCCAAAAAACCTAAGGGGGGAGGGTATCCGCCCCCACTGTCGGATCCAGGAGGCGGACATCAGGGGAAAATGCCCCCCCACAGGAATCTAGGGGAGGGGGGGGGGGCATGCAATACAAGTATGCCCCCCCCCGCGCGTTCCCGGCACTGAACGTGAAAAACAATGATCTTAGGGGAAAACTTCATGAAAACGAAAGTTTTCTCTTAAGTGATTTAATTTTAGTTTGTATGTATCCCTTGCTTTCAATGAGAGACACAACAGCGCACCTGATGCAATTCAAGCAGTCCCGGTGACACTCGCCCCGCTGGGGGGAGGGGGGAGGGGCAGAATCTGCCACCTACCGGATTTTTTCAATAACTATAAAACTCTAATAGATATCAACGTGAAACCTATAGTACCTTATACTACATCAATTATACGTCTTCTCACCAAATTTCAATGAAATTAATGGAGTATTTGGGGAGGTAATAACGTTTTAATGACGTCATGTTATTCCATTTTTGGTGGAAGAACAATAAATGTTTGATTTTTGTAATAGAGTTTCAAAGCAAATTGCAAATACAAAACGTCAAAAGAAAAGAAATGTCATTCTCTTCCAAATGGCCATCTATAATTTGTTATTTTTTGGGGTTTTTGAACCCCAGAAATATTTTTTTTTTCGGAAAAATGTCCTCAAAATTTTTTTATTTGTGAATTCGAAAAGTGAATTTCGTAAGCTCGAATACCAAAATAAGGTGACCGTCGCAAATTCGCGGAGGGAAAAAATGGGGGCTACCTTTTTGCCACAAAAAGATATCCCCAAAAATGGGGGTACCTTTTTGCCCCCCCCCCCCCCCAGTGGTTTTTCCCTTAAAATAGGCCCTGAGAACCATGCAACGTTGCATCATCTACTGATATTTGTTGTACCTATTGTTATAAGGATGCAAGAATAATGTTTCCATATTCATCCATGATGACATCACTTGCTGATTCCATGGGTGCTGCAAAATAGTTTTGGACAATTGATGTTTTGCGTATTTGAAGTAGGTAATAGAATCAAAGCATCATTCAATATTCCACAAATAAGATAGAAAACACCATTATTATTTTTGGTTCTGACCATATGAGAGCAATAATTTTATCCAACATGATTTTACATGACACAGTATTTTTGCCAGTATTGAATATTTTACCACAAGAACTACAGATGCATGATGCTGTGGCTATTTTGGTCTGGGTATGCCACAAATTGTATGTTATTTTTCAGAATCCAACATGATTTTACATTGGTACAGTTTTTATGCCAGTATTGAATATTTAAACATAATTGTGTTAATTTAATTTTATATGTGATAAGAGATAAAGAGATTGTGCCAAGATACCTGGAAAAGATAACAAGATCCAGCAAATACATTTCACTAAACTTTGGAAACAATACTTGATCGATCAAGAATGTTGGCATTAGGTATCCAAAATTTGACCTATAATTTGGCAAGCTCTTAAGATAGTACTAAAATATAGATAGTACTAGTGGATACTAAAAAAAAATGAGAGGGGAAGTGGTATTTGTTAAAATTGTAAAAAGGGTAAATTCTCTCTTTCATGAAGAAAGGGTAAATTCTCTCTTTTCCCATTCAAAATCATTCCTATCCACTGACCAGGATCCTCCATGATATTTAACAAATTTGGATCTATTAATATCACCATCATCATCATCATACATTTATTTGCCTTGACAATAGGTGAAATTCAGGATGGACACATTGGTGCACGTTGCCATCAAAACAGAAGGATTGGTCCATAAGCTTACGCTTAAATCAGAGCACCTATCCCTTTGATCGCGAAACGCTAGTTGTAGCTATCTACTGACCACCGCGCCACAGCACATGATTTATCGTGATACTGGATTCAGATATTAGGAAGGTAATTCCTGTGATTTTTTTTTTATAATGAAGCTTAGTTGGCAAGGAGTAAGTTGAAAGCACTTGCTTGCAATGTCCTATTATTTCGGGGCAGCCCGCCTGGCCAACCGGGACGTCGCCACGATCCATCTCGGACCGGAGACAAATGCGGGTTACCGTCCCGGTTGGCCCATAGAAAGTAAGTCGTAATACAAAAACAGATTTGCGTAAGTTATGCACAGCAACCCCATAGAGGTGACCATCTTGACATTTGAACTCAAATGTCATCTTGACATTTGAGTACGACATTATTCTTTCAACTATTAATAAAAACTGACCTCAGGTCAAGGTCACCAAATAACCTAAATGGGGTATATTGCATATCATCTCACGGGCATTGTCGCCAGAAATCCAATGATGACATTTGAAGGCTCCATTCTGTCGAGGGTTAGGGGCAAATTAGTGCTGATGACCACAGATGATCTCAGGTGACCCTGCAAGGCCCACGGAGTACCTAATTATTTCACCTGAATTGGCAAGAATCGCTGATGGGAACATCTTGAGTATCAGTTTCATGCCAAACATGTCAAAATGAGGCATTTGAAACCTTTGGCAACTTGAAATTGAAATTGAGTCAATTGAGGCAATAGAGGCGAATTTAAGTGCCCATTGCCTTATAATGGGGAGTCCCCAGAGTTGAAGTGATATGGGGTTACCGATATAAAATCCAAGATTTGCAATTTGCAATAAAAAATGCAATTTAGCGAATTCGTATTACCTATTTAGGTGCTACTCAGGATATTCCCAAGCGGAACGCTACGTTATACCTATAACTCGCCCTCCCCCTTAGAAACATCAATATCGTCAGGTCAGATCGATGGTAAAGTTAGCCGAGGTCAATTCTGTACAAGCAACCACATTTTACAGCGGCCGTGCGCGTCATTACTACATAAACAGACAATGTGCAAGCTCCAGGGTTGTCGCTACCTAGTGGGGGTCGCCCCCACACTTATGGGAATTTTTAACATTACGACTATCGGTATTGCATGACAAAAATTGACTTCAAAGGGCATCCGCCCCCCCCCCCCCCCACACACACACACAGATGATAAGTACTTGATTTGACTTGGCTTTACCTACTTGACCCGTAATAGCCGCTGCCACTTGGACAGGCGGCACGTAGCCAGTATTTCGTCCAGGGGGGGGGGGGGGGGCGCCTAGAAAGGGCCACTTACCGAGCGTTGAAAGGGCCCCTTTCCAAGCGCTGAAAGGCCCCCCCCCCCCAAAAAAAAACGGATGAAAAGGCACGTTACAAGGATGGAAAATGCAGTATGACAGGTATGGCATGGGCCATACCAACTTTTAGGAGCTGGAGTTAGCGAACTGCCATAGCAACTTTGGAACGGGCGACACCAATTTGGAATCAGCCAAATTGGAATATTATTTATGCTCAACTTGGAATATTTTGTTTTATGCTCAAGCCTTGGAACTTTTAAACAAATTGCGCCGCAGAGCGGCGCGAACATTTTGAGTCTTATGCCCTGGATATGCATTCTCATCAATGCGTCGCATTGCGCATGGTGCGGACCTCTAAAATTGCTATATTGTGCGTTTAAAAGTGCGGTAAGAAAAGTGTTAAAGTTAACTATTTTGCCCAATTATATAGGAAAGTAGCAACATAACACATACATGCGCCGAGAAACGGGCCGAGTTTTTTCCTAACCCGCATATAATTGAATTTGCAGTTAAATTGCACCGCGAAGCGGCACGAAAATTTTGAGTTGTATTCACTGTACAACTGTATTCTTACTGTTGAAAGGCCCAAGGTCCCTTCAGATCGTCTAGGGGCCCCTCTGACCTTTTCAACGCCCTTCCGACCTGTTCAGGGACTCATCTGGGATCCGCGAAGCGAAAAGGCATGATGTGGAGTGGGTGATATATATAATACAAAGAGGGCTTACTCTACAGGACAAATTAAAATCGGAGCTTTCGGGTATATTGTAGCACCCTGACGAAGCGTGTTATAATATACCCGAAAGCTCCGCTTTTAATATTTGTATTGTGGAGTAAGTCCTCTTTGTATTTAATCGTCATCTGGGATCTCCACGTGCTTTGACCCTTCCGGTCTCACCAGGGACTCCTCTGACCTTCCAAGAAGCCCCTCATGTGTGTCAAGGGGCCCATTCGGCCTGTTCAGAGGTCTTTCCGACCTGGCCAGGGACTGCACTGGCTGCTTTGTCGCCCTACCGACATGCTCAGGGGTAGGGGCGGCGGATTGCCGGGCGCAGGGTATCCAAAATTCCCACCTCCCAGTTGAAAATCCTGGGGAGGGGTGGAAGGGTCATTTTGCCCCCCAAATTGAGCAGGCCAAAATCTGGGGAGGGGGAAAATTACCTTTATGCCCCCCAGGATTTTCGACTGGGGGCATTTTGGGTACCCTGCCCCCGCAATCCGCCACCCCTGCTCAGGGGCCCCTCCGACCTGCCCAGGGGCCCCTCCAGTCTGGCTAGGAACTCATCCGACATGTTCAAGGGGCCTTCCGACCGGCCCAGGCACCCTTTCGGTCTAGCCAGGGGCCCCTCTGACTTGCCCAGGACCCCCCCCCCCCCCGATCTGCCCAGCGACTCTTCTGGTCGGCCTGCGCTGGCTGCTTTGTCGCCCTGCCGACATGCTCAAGGGGCCCTCCGACCTCCCTGGGGCTCCTCCGTGCTGGCCAGGGGCCAATTCGGCATGTTCAAGGGCCCTTCTTACCCGCACAGGGGTCCTTTCGGTCTGGTCAGGGGCCCTCCGATCTGCACAGAGGCCCTTTTAACTTTCCAGGGGCCCTCTGGTCTCTACAGGGGCCCTCTAGCCTTCTAAGGGGTCCTTTCGACCTGGCAAGGGATAGCGCTGGCTGCTTTGTTGCCTTGCGACATGCTCCGAGGGCCCTCCGACCTGCCCTGGGGCCCCTCCGTGCTGACTAGGGGCCCATTCGGCATGTTCAGGGGCCCTGCTGACCCATCTAGGGGCCCTTTTGGTCTGGTCAGGGGCCCCTCTGACCTGCACAAGGACCCTTTTAACTTCCCAGGGGCCCTCTGGTCTGTCCAGGGGCCCTCTAACCTGCTCAGGGGCCCTTATGACCTGGCAAGGGACTGCGTTGGCCACTATGTCACCCTGTTGACATGCTCAGGGGCCTCTCGACCTGCCGAGGGGCCCCTCTGTGCTGGTTAGGGGCCCATTCGGCGTGTTCAGGGGGCCTATTCGACGTGCTCAGTGGGCCCTCTGACCCACTCAGGGGCCCTTTTGGTCTGGCCAAGGCCCCTCTGACATGCACAGGGGTCTTTTGAACGTCTAAGGGCCCTCTGGTCTTTCAGAGAGGGCCCTGATGGCCCTAAAGGACATCTGAAGTCCTCTTTCGCCCGGTCTCATCGGCCCTTTTCGGCGCGCGCAGTGCGCCGAAAAGGGCCCTCGCGCGCCGAAAAGGGCCCTCCTGGCCTCCAGGGGGGGGGGGGGGGCACCCTTGGCTACGCGCCTGCACGTGGATGACCTCAATCAATATCTATATCTGTAACTTCACACTGCCTGGCCACGCGCGTGACAGGGGCCCTGGGTACGTCCAAGATATCCCGCGCCGTGCCGGTGCTCGGCGCCACCTTCGCCGTGCCGGGGGGGGGGGGGGGGGGGTGGGGGGGCGTTTCGACGCCCCCCCCTTCTAACTCTGCTCCTAGGCAATGTAGCGCAAAACGAAAAACAGCGTTGGAAAGCTCGTCAAAAATGATTTAGAAACTACTTCAGTCATTTTTTCGTTCAGGTTATTATTGAGGTCACCAGAGGTCATCATAGGTCAAATTTTCCCGTTTTAGGTAACTTGATCCTGAAATCCCACGATATCTCGGGAACTATGATAGCTAGGACGAAACCGAAAAAAGCAATAGATAGCTCTTGAAACGCTCCAGTAACGTTTTACCGTCAGATTTGAGTTCAGGTCAATAGTTGAGGCTCCAGAGGTCATCAAAGGTCAAAATATCTGTTATCTTGGGAAAAGTTTTTCGCGAATAACTTTTTTGCTATTCAAGATAGAGCATTGATTTTGGCTCCATAGTGTTTCCATCGGCAAGGCGCATCGAAAAATATACATCTTGACCTTGGAAAGTCAATTAAAAAAAATTGACCTCAGGTGAAGGTCACATGGTGACCAAGTCGGTCACGGTGGGTCATGTTGCATATAGGTCGATGCGGCTTGACGAGAAAATCACATTCCTGCCTTCTTCAAGTTTCTATCTCTCTTCGATCAAAAGTTATTGGCAAAAAAGTGTATGTGACCTCATGTGACCTCGGATGACCTTGTGGGGGGTCAAATAAACCAAAATAGTATCTGGGTAATGAAGAATGGTCTATTACCACATGATCCTGAAGAAAAAACTTTGATTGGATGTGTTTACATGGAAAGCAAAGCATTTCAATATTTCCCCATTGACTTATAATGGGGAAGGTCACGTGATCGATCAGACCTTAGGTCACCGAATAAAAAAATCCGAGATACGGAAATTGTAGGTAATGATATCCTTATCAAACTCTAAAAGTTTAAAAGTGATCACCCGGAAACTGTAGACGTGGCACGACCACAAACTTTTCTGAGGTTGGGTCACGTGACCTGACCTGGTGACCTGACCTGATAAGACCTGAAACTTTTGGTTTCACAAAAGTTGTAAAAATGTTCAGCGGACAGGAACTGAAAATTTTAGCTACCTGGCTTCAACGGTTTTTTAGCTATTGGCAAAAAACGGAGGGGGGGCGTCTAAACGCCCCCGCCCCCCGCCCCCCCCCCCCCCCCCCCCCCCCGGCACGGCGCGGGATATGACATTTGCATATGTTCATAGAATAGAGAAAATTGTGACAAGCCGTTTGACCCCATAACCGAATTTTTCCGAACAATACTTCCTGAGATCTGGGCCGAGTTGCCCATCCGTCGGATAGGCAGTTTGCTGTGACGGGGATCTACTTTCAGTGGGCGAATAATCAGCTGATTGTCGGTCCTCATAATTCACGAAATGTACACGTATTTCACACAGCCGGTCCTCGGATTCCGGTGAGGTCCTCGACATTCCGACCTCATGGCATTTCTTTCCTAAAACGATTCTGACAAATTTCAAACGTCAGGGTACCTCTATTCGTCACACATTTTAAGCGCCTGCATTTTGGCGGGCCTCAGGCAACCGCAACAGGTGGTCCTCTAGATACACGGTACAGACAAGGTGCTCGTCTTACACCGTACACACGTATAGGTGTGTGTGTGTGTGTGTGTGTGTGTGTGTGTGTGTGTGTGTGTGTGTGTGTGTGTGTGTGTGTGTGTGTGTGTGTGTGTGTGTGTGTGTGTGTGTGTGTGTGTGTGTGTGTGTGTGTGTGTGTGTGTGTGTGTGTGTGTGTGTGTGTGTGTGTGTGTGTGTGTGTGTGTGTGTGTGTGTGTGTGTGTGTGTGTGTGTGTGTGTGTGTGTGTGTGTGTGTGTGTGTGTGTGTGTGTGTGTGTGTGTGTGTGTGTGTGTGTGTGTGTGTGTGTGTGTGTGTGTGTGTGTGTGTGTGTGTGTGTGTGTGTGTGTGTGTGTGTGTGTGTGTGTGTGTGTGTGTGTGTGTGTGTGTGTGTGTGTGTGTGTGTGTGTGTGTGTGTGTGTGTGTGTGTGTGTGTGTGTGTGTATGTGTGTCTGTGTGTGTGTGTTGGAGGAGGGGGAGGGGTCGACCCTCCCCTGCCTTCTAAAAGTGGGGGGAGTTTGCCCAGACTCCCCCCGACCCTCCCGTCGGCGACGCTCCTGGCTGACAAATATTGCAGCACACACTCCTGAGAGGAAAATGGTTAAATTGTTTTGTACTACCATCACCCCCCCCCCCCTGAATTAAAAAAACGCATCAGACTTATCAAATTACCATTTTGAAACCCAAGAAACCATTGCACCAGGCGGGTCAGAGCACATTACCGTACATTATGACCGCGCCGACCACGGCTAGCAGGCGCTCCAGCTATAGCAAGCGCTCCAGGCGACGGCTAGCAACCCCTGAGCAGGCTCGAGGGCCTCGTTCACAGACTCAATGACCCTCTCGATAAGCTCGAGAGGGCCCTGAACAGACTCAATGGCCCCTTGGCAAGCCGAGAGGCCCCTAAGCAGACTCTAATAGCCCCTGGGTAGGTTCGAGAGGCCACTGAACAGGATCAATGGACCATTGGGAAAGATCGAGAAGCCCCTGAACAGACTATAATGGGCCCCTGGCCAGGCTCGAGAGGCCCTGAACATATTAAATGGGCCCCTGGACATGTTCGAGAGGTCACTGGGTAGGTTTGTTGGGCCGTGGGTGGGCTCAATTGGCCCCTGGACAAGTGAACATGCTCTAGAGGCCCCTGGACAGGTTTTTTGGGCCCCTCGGTGGGCTCAATGGGCCCCTGGACATGCCCAAGAGGCCCCCTGGCCCGGCTTCGAAAGCCCTTCAGTGTCTCTGAGGGGCCTTGACATGCACCAGATTGACCCCTGCCTGGTTTGAGGGCTCCTCTGTGACTTTTTGAAAGCTATTTAGCTAATGCAAATGGTATCTGGGCCAATCTCGGCGGGGGCCCCTGCGACCCGTAGGGGGGGGGGGGGGCAATTGCCCCTTGCCTCCCCCCCTGGCTGCGCCCCTGTTCACCGCAGCGAAACAGACTGAAAAATGCGACGAAAACATAGCTATATATCCGCAAAGGACGTGATCTTTCACAGATCTGCGGTCGCGCTGGAGCAACAAACAGCAGGTCCTAAGCGCTGGATCAAACACGCTTGAGCAGCAAACAGTAATGAACATGAAACAACATGGCATGTCTGACAACAACGAAGTTACGACACTCGGGGCACCACTCTGACCACGCCATGGCGCCTGGCGGCGACCTCACATCAGATGCTCGAAGTGTCGGCCGCCCGACTCCACACAATGCTGCATCCGCCCGGCATCCTGCGTCGCATGTTGGCCATGACCTTGCGGCACATGTCGGCTGTGATGGTGGCCAGGATCTCCCTGATACTCTCCTTCAGGTCATCCAGAGTTCGTGGTTGGACAATGGACATGGTACACTCTTCCCTTGATTTTTGTTTTCCTTTGGGGGTTCCCCAAAGGAAAACAAAAACAAGGGGGCTCAGGTCGGGTGACCTGTCCGGCCACGGAAATTCCGTCTTCTGCTAGATGAGCCTGTCTGCGACCTTGGCCTTGACTCTTGAGTGTGTCCAGGCTGACATGAGCGGTGTGTGCAGTGGCACCGTCTTGTTGCATACACATTTCGTACCGCTCCGGATCTTCGGGAAGAAGAACTCCTGGAGCATTCCGACGTAGCGCTCGCTAGGGGTTCATCAAGGTAAGAGTGTACCAGGTCCAACCACGCGCTCTGAATGACTTGAAGGAGAGATTCAGGGAGATCCTGGCCACCATTACAGCCGACTTGTGCCGCAAGGTGATGGCCAACATGCGACGCAGGACGCAGTTCTGTGTGAAGTCGAGTGGCCGGCACTTCGAGAATCTGATGTGAGGTCGCCGCCATGGCTTGGTGAGTGGCGCCCCGAGTGTCGTAACTTCGTTGTTGTCAGACATGCCATGCTGTTTCATGTTCAATACTGTTTGCTGCTCAAGTGTTTTTGATCCAGCGCTTAGGACCTGCTGTTTGCTGCTCCAGCGCGACCTCAGATATGTGACAGATCACATCCTTTGCGGAAATATAGCTATGTTTGTGCTGCATTTTTTCAATCTTTTTCGCTGCGGTGAAGCTAAGTGAATATAACGTCGATGGGGTTATTATCACATATGTGATGTACAATTTCATCAGCTTTCCAATGCTTGTAAGTTTGAAGACCCGCAGCCAAAACTACCGGAGTTATCGCGAGATTTCCGAGGGGATACATTTTTATGAAACACCCTGTAGAACGTGAGACCAACAACCCTGTGTATGCCTCGTCGAGACGCGTCCGAAATTGTGCAGCACGACATACCGGTTCACCACATGACCTTGAATTACCTTAACCCGCGCCGTGCCGGGGGGGGGGGGGGGGTGTTTAGACGCCCCCCCTCCGTTTTTTTTTTGCCAATAGCTAAAAACCGTTGAAGCCAGGTAGCTGAAATTTTCAGTACCTGTCCGCTGAACATTTTTACAACTTTTGTGAAACCAAAAGTTTCAGGTCTTATCAGGTCAGGTCACCAGGTCAGGTCACGTGACCCAACCTCAGAAAAAGTTTGTGGTCGTGCCACGTCTACAGTTTCCGGGTGATCACTTTAAACTTTTAGAGTTTGATAAGGATATCATTACCTACAATTTGCATATCTCGGATTTTTTTATTTGGTGACCTAAGGTCTGATCGATCACGTGACCTTCCCCATTATAAGTCAATGGGGAAATATTGAAATGCTTTGCTTTCCATGTAAACGCATCCAATCAACGTTTTTTCTTCAGGATCATGTGGTAATAGACCATTCTTCATTACTCAGATACTATTTTGGATTATTTGACCCCCCACAAGGTCATCCGAGGTCACATGAGGTCACATACACTTCTTTGCCAATAACTTTTGATCGAAGAAAGATAGAAACTTGAAGAAGGCACGAATGTGATTTTCTCGTCAAGACGCATCGACTCATATGCAACATGACTCACCGTGACCGACTTGGTCACCATGTGACCTTCACCTGAGGTCAAATTTTTTAATTGATTTTTCAAGGTCAAGATGTATATTTTTCGATGCGCCTTGCCGATGGAAACACGATGGAGCCACAATCAATGCTCTATCTTGAATAGCAAAATAGTTATTCGCGAAAAACTTTTTCCAAGATAACAGCCATTTTCACCTTTGATGACCTCTGGAGCCTCAACTATTGACCTGAACTCAAATCTGACGGTAAAGCGTTACTGGAGCGTTTCAAGAGCTATCTATTGCTTTTTTTTGGGTTTCGTCCTAGCTATCATAGTTCCCGAGATATCGTGGGATTTCAGGATCAAGTTACCTAAAACGGGAAAATTTGACCTATGATGACCTCTGGTGACCTCAATAATAACCTGAGCGAAAAAATGACTAAAGTAGTTTCTAAATCATTGTTGACGAGCTTTCCAACTCTGTTTTTCGTTTTGCGCTACGTTGCCTAGGAGCAGAGTTAGAAGGGGGGCGTCGAAACGCCCCCCCCCCCCCCCGGCACGGCGAAGGTGGCGCCGAGCACCGGCACGGCGCGGGTTAACCTGAGGTCAAATTGTGAATTTGACTTAGGTAACCTGGTCACCATGGTATGATTCGAACCTCCTTGACGAAACTAGTCGAGCACAATGACGTTAAAATGGGCGCCGTGTGACCATAAGAGTCGGTGCGTCCAAAATCCCAACCATCATCAGATGACGTTGAAATGATTGCCCTATCTTCATCAGGTGGACATCTACCGATAGATGTGTAAACCAGGGCAGCGGAGTCGGAGTCCGAAGTCGGAGGCGGAGTCGGTCGGAGTCGGCAGGTTTGGTCGGAGTCGGAGTCTGAGTCGCTCAAATATTACGGACTCCGACTCCGGTCCGGAGTCGGAGTCGACTTTTTGTCAATTGGCGATTACTTTGGTGGGTACTTAGGTAGGATAGTCTTCGGCCTATAGGGAGTTGGAGTTGGCTCGAAAACACATAATTCACTTTTAACGCGCATGAGGAATGTCTAGCCTTAACTGTCATACTTACCAAATACTAAAAAGCGAATCTCCATACTGTGACTGTGGTCAAGGCCGAAACAATGAGGACGTTGGGCACTATCTTTTGGCTTGTCCAAAGTTAAAAAAGTATGCATTTACGAGAGAGATAATGACAACAAAATTAAATGAAATCATGAAGCTTGAGTTTAATTGCATGAATCGTAAAGGAAAGTTGGATATCTTGCTCCATGGTATAGGACGTTGAGCCCGGGGGATGACTTCGTGGTAGCAGCGTGCGGTTTACCAATTAATTAACCCTCGCCCTACGGGGGGGGGGGCTAACAGCCCCCCCCCCTGAGGTTTTTCTTGAATAACTTTGTACACATGCGACACATCCTGCTGACATTTTCTGTAGCTGAGTTTACAACAATTATACGTATGCTGTAAATTGAAATTGGTTAAGTAGTTACGGAGATAATCATGTTTTGATGACGTCATGTTGGTGGAAAAACGATAAATATTAGAAAAATGGTAGAACACAGAGTTGTAAAGCAAATTGCAAACGCAATTCACCAAAGATACAAAATAGCATTCTCTTTAAAATGGCGATCTCGGATTCTCAAATTTTTGGGTTTTTGATCCCTAAAATAAAATAAAAATGATTTTATAAAAAAAAATCCCACAATATCAAAATTTAAAAAGATGTTAGAAAAAACGAAATATATGTGAGAGAACTGAGTATGGACAATACCCATACCAATTTCAAAGCAATATCTTCATTTTTGACTGAGTGATGGCTCCCTAAGTGTAAGAAACTGATGACGTCATTTTGTATACTTTTTTTGACTTTTTTTGACAAGATACGAACAAATAACTACCTTTTCGGTATTTCTGAGTCAAAACTGATCTAGGGACATGTCTTTCTATTAATGTCTTTATCATTTATCAATGTCTAATTTTGAGGTCTTCTGAAGAGCAAAATCGCTGTTCTGGACGTGGTAATCCGAGGTCATTCACTTGGCCTGGAAGGTCACCCGTTGACCTGAAACCTAAAAATCGCATAATGTTAGATTCCTCTCATGACAGGCAACATGCTGGTTCTTACCGCATTGCCCTAAGTTGCTTGGTTTGTAAGTTAACAGGGAGGCCTGTCAGGCCCCCCGTAGGGCAAAGGTGAAAAAGCTCCCGTAGGGCGAGGGTTAATGCAACCAAACGTTTTGGCACCTAGACCCAACCTACAGCGGTTAATCTGGGGGGTGGGTCGGTGACTGCCAGGTCTCGTGACCGGGTGGCCGCTGGGCCCGCTGCCCGGATGCAACCGTGACCTCCGCGACCCCGGCCAGTCCTGCGACTACCGGCGCCAGTGCTAGTCCGCTGCAGTGCAGCGGTGTGCGTGGTGGCGGGCGGCGGCTGCGAGACGTTGGACGGCACCCCCACTGGCATGCGTATGTAGGCTCGAAAGGTGTCGCGATGTAAGTGCATTATTGCACTTTTACACCAATCGAGGTCATGTACCTGTAAATTGAGAATGACTGACTCATGACAAATATATGAGATGAGATGAGAGGGACATTAACTTTACACCACTTTCGAAAGAAAATGAGTGGAAAATGAAACCAATAGTCTACTCATCTAGCGGTAGATTTCCGCCTGATGACGATAGGGCAATAATGTTAACGTCATCTGATGATGATTGGGGTTTTGGACGCACCGACTCTTATGGTCACACGGTGCCCATGTTAACGTCATTGTGCTCGTTTCGTCAAGGAGAATCGAATCATATCGTGGTGACCAGGTTACCTAAGTCAAATTCACAATTTGACCTCAGGTCAAGGTAATTTAAGTTTATTTGGTGAACTAGGTATGTCGTGCTGCGCAATGTCGGACGCGTCTCGGCGAGACATACACAGTGGTGCCGGTCTCACGTTCTTATCTTCATTTTATGCTATCAAGCGTTATTAGCAAAGAAGTGCTGGTCACCTCAGATGACCTCACTCGATCGTGTAGGGGTCACTGAGCATTGCAATAATTGTACTTGGGTCATCAAGAATGAGCAATAATAGCATAATCTTAAAATAATTATTCTGATCTAATGCGTATCCTTTGATACGAAAACATTTGTATATTTTCTCGTTCACTTACAATGGGAAGGTCACGAAACTTACCTGACATTAGGTCATCGATATAAAAAATATGAGATAGCAGGGTCGTAGTTTAGGTTTGATTACTTCCTGTGAGTTTTTAAGTGTTCAGCCAAACACTGTGGCCAGTGCTGTGGCACGACCACAAAGGATTTAGCTCGCTTGTGCATTTAACTATGTTTAAAACAAACTTGACTTTGTAAAAGTTGTTTAGATTTCCTTAAAAATCAGAAAAGATACAAATTTTTGGTCAATTTCAGTCGTTTAGGGACATGGCACGATCATCATACGCCAAATGAAACGCCCTTGAAATGAGCACCCACAATGATTTTTGGAAATCCACACCCCTGACTGGTAGACTTGGTTTCCGGAGGCGAGGCGGCAGAGAGCGGAGCACTGACAGGCCAGCTGTAAGACAGCGCAGGATCTGGGAGCAGCAGCGGCTCCAGCGAAAAGACGAGCTGAAACAAGCTGGGGCTGAAGCCCAGCTGCTGCGAACTAGGCCGGCGGCGGCTGGCTACGCTCGCCGCTCGGTGCCCGTTTCGCGGGTTCCGCCGCCTGCAAGCGGGCGCGACTGGGCTGGACGCGCGGCCGGCACGCCGCGCCCGTGCTCGGGCGGCGAAGCATTGCTCTCCATACTGTTACAAATAAAGACAAACAGAGAACATAGATGGCATTGCAGATATTGCTTTCTATAGCATGCGGTTGGAGAACGGATATAGGCCGGAGTCGGAGTTGGAGTCGAAGTCGGAGTCGGAATCGGAGTCGAATTGTTCAGGCCGGAGTCGGAGTCAGAGTCGCTAAAATTATGTCGACTCCGCAGCCCTGGGCCTCGTTTCATAAAGCCTTTGGCGTAACTTACGAAATGCGTGAGTTACGCCATCAAAAGCTACGCACGCACCGTAAATGCGTGTAAATGCATGTAAATCCGTTTCATCAAGATGCCGACGTAGTTGTTTACGCCGGCGCAGTTTGCGTTGCTGGCGTAAACAATCAATAGTGTTTGAAAAATTGAAGTGTATTAGAAGCATTATAATAAACACTTGTTTTTAATGCAATTATTGAAATTGGAATGATACAAATATTAAAAAAATATTTGTAAAATAAATAATGTTAAAATATCGTTTCTGAGTAAATAAATTAAAACAAACCTCTAACCAATGTTATATTCGTATTTTTCAGTTGAAGATATCCCCACTGCCAAATATCAAGGAATCTGTCAAGGTGAACTTTAAGTGATTGATTGCTTGTCTCAAAAGTGATCTTGGATCTGAGCCAAATATCAAGGAATCTGTCAAGGTGAACTTTAAGTGATTGATTGCTTGTCTCAAAAGTGATCTTGGATCTGAGCCAAATATCAAGGAATCTGTCAAGGTGAACTTTAAGTGATTGATTGCTTGTCTCAAAAGTGATCTTGGATCTGAGCCAAATATCAAGGAATCTGTCAAGGTGAACTTTAAGTGATTGATTGCTTGTCTCAAAAGTGATCTTGGATCTGAGCCAAATATCAAGGAATCTGTCAAGGTGAACTTTAAGTGATTGATTGCTTGTCTCAAAAGTGATCTTGGATCTGAGATCTAAGCTGATCTTCAATAGAGTTCTGACGGAGTCAATGAGTGATGATCAAATATGCATGCCCCGCTCTCCCCTTACACGGTCCGAGATGAGTGTTAGGCCGGGTGTCCCGTATTGTAAATAAGTTCCTCTGGAAATGTCCCCATGTTGACCTCTTCCAAAATACCCGTCCAGCATGACTGATGCACCAGTTAAAAGACATGTCATTGCATTTACTATGATTTAAGCGCAGGCTAAAATTATGGAACTGTGTGTTAACACTAAGGGGTGTGTGAATACGTAATGAACAATACACGTGCTGCTGCTGCTGCTGCTGCTGCTGCTGCTGCTGCTGCTGCTGCTGCTGCTGCTGCTGCTGCTGCTGCTGCTGCTGCTGCTGCTGCTGCTGCTGCTGCTGCTGCTGCTGCTGCTGCTGCTGCTGCTGCTGCTGCTGCTGCTGCTGCTGCTGCTGCTGCTGCTGCTGCTGCTGCTGCTGCTGCTGCTGCTGCTGCTGCTGCTGCTGCTGCTGCTGCTGCTGCTG
>JAXIVJ010006942.1:5000-7500 GCA_036785665.1 Chirona hameri
GTGTGTGTGTGTGTGTGTGTGTGTGTGTGTGTGTGTGTGTGTGTGTGTGTGTGTGTGTGTGTGTGTGTGTGTGTGTGGTGTGTGTGTGTGTGTGTGTGTGTGTGTGTGTGTGTGTGTGTGTGTGTGTGTGTGTGTGTGTGTGTGTGTGTGTGTGTGTGTGTGTGTGTGTGTGTGTGTGTGTGTGTGTGTGTGTGTGTGTGTGTGTGTGTGTGTGTGTGTGTGTGTGTGTGTGTGTGTGTGTGTGTGTGTGTGTGTGTGTGTGTGTGTGTGTGTGTGTGTGTGTGTGTGTGTGTGTGTGTGTGTGTGTGTGTGTGTGTGTGTGTGTGTGTGTGTGTGTGTGTGTGTGTGTGTGTGTGTGTGTGTGTGTGTGTGTGTGTGTGTGTGTGTGTGTGTGTGTGTGTGTGTGTGTGTGTGTGTGTGTGTGTGTGTGTGTGTGTGTGTGTGTGTGTGTGTGTGTGTGTGTGTGTGTGTGTGTGTGTGTGTGTGTGTGTGTGTGTGTGTGTGTGTGTGTGTGGTGTGTGTGTGGTGTGTGGTGTGTGTGTGTGTGTGTGTGTGGGTGTGGTGTGGGTGGGTGGTGTGGGTGGGTGGGTGGGTGGGTGGGTGGGTGGGTGGGTGGGTGGGTGGGTGGGTGGGTGGGTGGGTGGGTGGGTGGGTGGGTGGGTGGGTGGGTGGGTGGGTGGGTGGGTGGGTGGTGGGTGGGTGGGTGGGTGGGTGGGTGGGTGGGTGGGTGGGTGGGTGGGTGGGTGGGTGGTGTGGGTGTGGTGTGTGTGTGTGTGTGTGTGTGTGTGTGTGTGTGTGTGTGTGTGTGTGTGTGTGTGTGTGTGTGTGTGTGTGTGTGTGTGTGTGTGTGTGTGTGTGGTGTGTGTGTGTGTGTGTGTGTGTGTGTGTGTGTGTGTGTGTGTGTGTGTGTGTGTGTGTGTGTGTGTGTGTGTGTGTGTGTGTGTGTGTGTGTGTGTGTGTGTGTGTGTGTGTGTGTGTGTGTGTGTGTGTGTGTGTGTGTGTGTGTGTGTGTGTGTGTGTGTGTGTGTGTGTGTGTGCGTGCGTGCGTGCGTGCGTGCGTGCGTGCGTGCGTGCGTGCGTGCGTGCGTGCGTGTGTCTGTGTGTGTCTGTGTGTGTCTGTGTGTGTCTGTGTGTGTCTGTGTGTGTCTGTGTGTGTCTGTGTGTGTCTGTGTGTGTCTGTGTGTGTCTGTGTGTGTCTGTGTGTGTCTGTGTGTGTCTGTGTGTGTCTGTGTGTGTCTGTGTGTGTCTGTGTGTGTCTGTGTGTGTCTGTGTGTGTCTGTGTGTGTCTGTGTGTGTCTGTGTGTGTCTGTGTGTGTCTGTGTGTGTCTGTGTGTGTCTGTGTGTGTCTGTGTGTGTCTGTGTGTGTCTGTGTGTGTCTGTGTGTGTCTGTGTGTGTCTGTGTGTGTCTGTGTGTGTCTGTGTGTGTCTGTGTGTGTCTGTGTGTGTCTGTGTGTGTCTGTGTGTGTCTGTGTGTGTCTGTGTGTGTCTGTGTGTGTCTGTGTGTGTCTGTGTGTGTCTGTGTGTGTCTGTGTGTGTCTGTGTGTGTCTGTGTGTGTCTGTGTGTGTCTGTGTGTGTCTGTGTGTGTCTGTGTGTGTCTGTGTGTGTCTGTGTGTGTCTGTGTGTGTCTGTGTGTGTCTGTGTGTGTCTGTGTGTGTCTGTGTGTGTCTGTGTGTGTCTGTGTGTGTCTGTGTGTGTCTGTGTGTGTCTGTGTGTGTCTGTGTGTGTCTGTGTGTGTCTGTGTGTGTCTGTGTGTGTCTGTGTGTGTCTGTGTGTGTCTGTGTGTGTCTGTGTGTGTCTGTGTGTGTCTGTGTGTGTCTGTGTGTGTCTGTGTGTGTCTGTGTGTGTCTGTGTGTGTCTGTGTGTGTCTGTGTGTGTCTGTGTGTGTCTGTGTGTGTCTGTGTGTGTCTGTGTGTGTCTGTGTGTGTCTGTGTGTGTCTGTGTGTGTCTGTGTGTGTCTGTGTGTGTCTGTGTGTGTCTGTGTGTGTCTGTGTGTGTCTGTGTGTGTCTGTGTGTGTCTGTGTGTGTCTGTGTGTGTCTGTGTGTGTCTGTGTGTGTCTGTGTGTGTCTGTGTGTGTCTGTGTGTGTCTGTGTGTGTCTGTGTGTGTCTGTGTGTGTCTGTGTGTGTCTGTGTGTGTCTGTGTGTGTCTGTGTGTGTCTGTGTGTGTCTGTGTGTGTCTGTGTGTGTCTGTGTGTGTCTGTGTGTGTCTGTGTGTGTCTGTGTGTGTCTGTGTGTGTCTGTGTGTGTCTGTGTGTGTCTGTGTGTGTCTGTGTGTGTCTGTGTGTGTCTGTGTGTGTCTGTGTGTGTCTGTGTGTGTCTGTGTGTGTCTGTGTGTGTCTGTGTGTGTCTGTGTGTGTCTGTGTGTGTCTGTGTGTGTCTGTGTGTGTCTGTGTGTGTCTGTGTGTGTCTGTGTGTGTCTGTGTGTGTCTGTGTGTGTCTGTGTGTGTCTGTGTGTGTCTGTGTGTGTCTGTGTGTGTCTGTGTGTGTCTGTGTGTGTCTGT
>JAXIVJ010006942.1:17500-20000 GCA_036785665.1 Chirona hameri
TGTCTGTCTGTCTGTCTGTCTGTCTGTCTGTCTGTCTGTCTGTCTGTCTGTCTGTCTGTCTGTCTGTCTGTCTGTCTGTCTGTCTGTCTGTCTGTCTGTCTGTCTGTCTGTCTGTCTGTCTGTCTGTCTGTCTGTCTGTCTGTCTGTCTGTCTGTCTGTCTGTCTGTCTGTCTGTCTGTCTGTCTGTCTGTCTGTCTGTCTGTCTGTCTGTCTGTCTGTCTGTCTGTCTGTCTGTCTGTCTGTCTGTCTGTCTGTCTGTCTGTCTGTCTGTCTGTCTGTCTGTCTGTCTGTCTGTCTGTCTGTCTGTCTGTCTGTCTGTCTGTCTGTCTGTCTGTCTGTCTGTCTGTCTGTCTGTCTGTCTGTCTGTCTGTCTGTCTGTCTGTCTGTCTGTCTGTCTGTCTGTCTGTCTGTCTGTCTGTCTGTCTGTCTGTCTGTCTGTCTGTCTGTCTGTCTGTCTGTCTGTCTGTCTGTCTGTCTGTCTGTCTGTCTGTCTGTCTGTCTGTCTGTCTGTCTGTCTGTCTGTCTGTCTGTCTGTCTGTCTGTCTGTCTGTCTGTCTGTCTGTCTGTCTGTCTGTCTGTCTGTCTGTCTGTCTGTCTGTCTGTCTGTCTGTCTGTCTGTCTGTCTGTCTGTCTGTCTGTCTGTCTGTCTGTCTGTCTGTCTGTCTGTCTGTCTGTCTGTCTGTCTGTCTGTCTGTCTGTCTGTCTGTCTGTCTGTCTGTCTGTCTGTCTGTCTGTCTGTCTGTCTGTCTGTCTGTCTGTCTGTCTGTCTGTCTGTCTGTCTGTCTGTCTGTCTGTCTGTCTGTCTGTCTGTCTGTCTGTCTGTCTGTCTGTCTGTCTGTCTGTCTGTCTGTCTGTCTGTCTGTCTGTCTGTCTGTCTGTCTGTCTGTCTGTCTGTCTGTCTGTCTGTCTGTCTGTCTGTCTGTCTGTCTGTCTGTCTGTCTGTCTGTCTGTCTGTCTGTCTGTCTGTCTGTCTGTCTGTCTGTCTGTCTGTCTGTCTGTCTGTCTGTCTGTCTGTCTGTCTGTCTGTCTGTCTGTCTGTCTGTCTGTCTGTCTGTCTGTCTGTCTGTCTGTCTGTCTGTCTGTCTGTCTGTCTGTCTGTCTGTCTGTCTGTCTGTCTGTCTGTCTGTCTGTCTGTCTGTCTGTCTGTCTGTCTGTCTGTCTGTCTGTCTGTCTGTCTGTCTGTCTGTCTGTCTGTCTGTCTGTCTGTCTGTCTGTCTGTCTGTCTGTCTGTCTGTCTGTCTGTCTGTCTGTCTGTCTGTCTGTCTGTCTGTCTGTCTGTCTGTCTGTCTGTCTGTCTGTCTGTCTGTCTGTCTGTCTGTCTGTCTGTCTGTCTGTCTGTCTGTCTGTCTGTCTGTCTGTCTGTCTGTCTGTCTGTCTGTCTGTCTGTCTGTCTGTCTGTCTGTCTGTCTGTCTGTCTGTCTGTCTGTCTGTCTGTCTGTCTGTCTGTCTGTCTGTCTGTCTGTCTGTCCTGTCTGTCTGTCTGTCTGTCTGTCTGTCTGTCTGTCTGTCTGTCTGTCTGTCTGTCTGTCTGTCTGTCTGTCTGTCTGTCTGTCTGTCTGTCTGTCTGTCTGTCTGTCTGTCTGTCTGTCTGTCTGTCTGTCTGTCTGTCTGTCTGTCTGTCTGTCTGTCCTGTCTGTCTGTCTGTCTGTCTGTTGTCTGTCTGTCTGTCTGTCTGTCTGTCTGTCTGTCTGTCTGTCTGTCTGTCTGTCTGTCTGTCTGTCTGTCTGTCTGTCTGTCTGTCTGTCTGTCTGTCTGTCTGTCTGTCTGTATGTCTGTCTGTCTGTCTGTCTGTCTGTCTGTCTGTCTGTCTGTCTGTCTGTCTGTCTGTCTGTCTGTCTGTCTGTCTGTCTGTCTGTCTGTCTGTCTGTCTGTCTGTCTGTCTGTCTGTCTGTCTGTCTGTCTGTCTGTCCTGTCTGTCTGTCTGTCTGTCTGTCTGTCTGTCTGTCTGTCTGTCTGTCTGTCTGTCTGTCTGTCTGTCTGTCTGTCTGTCTGTCTGTCTGTCTGTCTGTCTGTCTGTCTGTCTGTCTGTCTGTCTGTCTGTCTGTCTGTCTGTCTGTCTGTCTGTCTGTCTGTCTGTCTGTCTGTCTGTCTGTCTGTCTGTCTGTCTGTCTGTCTGTCTGTCTGTCCTGTCTGTCTGTCTGTCTGTCTGTCTGTCTGTCTGTCTGTCTGTCTGTCTGTCTGTCTGTGTCTGTCTGTCTGTCTGTCTGTCTGTCTGTCTGTCTGTCTGTCTGTCTGTCTGTCTGTCTGTCTGTCTGTCTGTCTGTCTGTCTGTCTGTCTGTCTGTCTGTCTGTCTGTCTGTCTGTCTGTCTGTCTGTCTGTCTGTCTGTCTGTCTGTCTGTCTGTCTGTCTGTCTGTCTGTCTGTCTGTCTGTCTGTCTGTCTGTCTGTCTGTCTGTCTGTCTGTCTGTCTGTCTGTCTGTCTGTCTGTCTGTCTGTCTGTCTGTCTGTCTGTCTGTCTGTCTGTCTGTCTGTCTGTCTGTCTGTCTGTCTGTCTGTCTGT
>JAXIVJ010006942.1:25000-63542 GCA_036785665.1 Chirona hameri
GTGTGTGTGTGTGTGTGTGTGTGTGTGTGTGTGTGTGTGTGTGTGTGTGTGTGTGTGTGTGTGTGTGTGTGTGTGTGTGTGTGTGTGTGTGTGTGTGTGTGTGTGTGTGTGTGTGTGTGTGTGTGTGTGTGTGTGTGTGTGTGTGTGTGTGTGTGTGTGTGTGTGTGTGTGTGTGTGTGTGTGTGTGTGTGTGTGTGTGTGTGTGTGTGTGTGTGTGTGTGTGTGTGTGTGTGTGTGTGTGTGTGTGTGTGTGTGTGTGTGTGTGTGTGTGTGTGTGTGTGTGTGTGTGTGTGTGTGTGTGTGTGTGTGTGTGTGTGTGTGTGTGTGTGTGTGTGTGTGTGTGTGTGTGTGTGTGTGTGTGTGTGTGTGTGTGTGTGTGTGTGTGTGTGTGTGTGTGTGTGTGTGTGTGTGTGTGTGTGTGTGTGTGTGTGTGTGTGTGTGTGTGTGTGTGTGTGTGTGTGTGTGTGTGTGTGTGTGTGTGTGTGTGTGTGTGTGTGTGTGTGTGTGTGTGTGTGTGTGTGTGTGTGTGTGTGTGTGTGTGTGTGTGTGTGTGTGTGTGTGTGTGTGTGTGTGTGTGTGTGTGTGTGTGTGTGTGTGTGTGTGTGTGTGTGTGTGTGTGTGTGTGTGTGTGTGTGTGTGTGTGTGTGTGTGTGTGTGTGTGTGTGTGTGTGTGTGTGTGTGTGTGTGTGTGTGTGTGTGTGTGTGTGTGTGTGTGTGTGTGTGTGTGTGTGTGTGTGTGTGTGTGTGTGTGTGTGTGTGTGTGTGTGTGTGTGTGTGTGTGTGTGTGTGTGTGTGTGTGTGTGTGTGTGTGTGTGTGTGTGTGTGTGTGTGTGTGTGTGTGTGTGTGTGTGTGTGTGTGTGTGTGTGTGTGTGTGTGTGTGTGTGTGTGTGTGTGTGTGTGTGTGTGTGTGTGTGTGTGTGTGTGTGTGTGTGTGTGTGTGTGTGTGTGTGTGTGTGTGTGTGTGTGTGTGTGTGTGTGTGTGTGTGTGTGTGTGTGTGTGTGTGTGTGTGTGTGTGTGTGTGTGTGTGTGTGTGTGTGTGTGTGTGTGTGTGTGTGTGTGTGTGTGTGTGTGTGTGTGTGTGTGTGTGTGTGTGTGTGTGTGTGTGTGTGTGTGTGTGTGTGTGTGTGTGTGTGTGTGTGTGTGTGTGTGTGTGTGTGTGTGTGTGTGTGTGTGTGTGTGTGTGTGTGTGTGTGTGTGTGTGTGTGTGTGTGTGTGTGTGTGTGTGTGTGTGTGTGTGTGTGTGTGTGTGTGTGTGTGTGTGTGTGTGTGTGTGTGTGTGTGTGTGTGTGTGTGTGTGTGTGTGTGTGTGTGTGTGTGTGTGTGTGTGTGTGTGTGTGTGTGTGTGTGTGTGTGTGTGTGTGTGTGTGTGTGTGTGTGTGTGTGTGTGTGTGTGTGTGTGTGTGTGTGTGTGTGTGTGTGTGTGTGTGTGTGTGTGTGTGTGTGTGTGTGTGTGTGTGTGTGTGTGTGTGTGTGTGTGTGTGTGTGTGTGTGTGTGTGTGTGTGTGTGTGTGTGTGTGTGTGTGTGTGTGTGTGTGTGTGTGTGTGTGTGTGTGTGTGTGTGTGTGTGTGTGTGTGTGTGTGTGTGTGTGTGTGTGTGTGTGTGTGTGTGTGTGTGTGTGTGTGTGTGTGTGTGTGTGTGTGTGTGTGTGTGTGTGTGTGTGTGTGTGTGTGTGTGTGTGTGTGTGTGTGTGTGTGTGTGTGTGTGTGTGTGTGTGTGTGTGTGTGTGTGTGTGTGTGTGTGTGTGTGTGTGTGTGTGTGTGTGTGTGTGTGTGTGTGTGTGTGTGTGTGTGTGTGTGTGTGTGTGTGTGTGTGTGTGTGTGTGTGTGTGTGTGTGTGTGTGTGTGTGTGTGTGTGTGTGTGTGTGTGTGTGTGTGTGTGTGTGTGTGTGTGTGTGTGTGTGTGTGTGTGTGTGTGTGTGTGTGTGTGTGTGTGTGTGTGTGTGTGTGTGTGTGTGTGTGTGTGTGTGTGTGTGTGTGTGTGTGTGTGTGTGTGTGTGTGTGTGTGTGTGTGTGTGTGTGTGTGTGTGTGTGTGTGTGTGTGTGTGTGTGTGTGTGTGTGTGTGTGTGTGTGTGTGTGTGTGTGTGTGTGTGTGTGTGTGTGTGTGTGTGTGTGTGTGTGTGTGTGTGTGTGTGTGTGTGTGTGTGTGTGTGTGTGTGTGTGTGTGTGTGTGTGTGTGTGTGTGTGTGTGTGTGTGTGTGTGTGTGTGTGTGTGTGTGTGTGTGTGTGTGTGTGTGTGTGTGTGTGTGTGTGTGTGTGTGTGTGTGTGTGTGTGTGTGTGTGTGTGTGTGTGTGTGTGTGTGTGTGTGTGTGTGTGTGTGTGTGTGTGTGTGTGTGTGTGTGTGTGTGTGTGTGTGTGTGTGTGTGTGTGTGTGTGTGTGTGTGTGTGTGTGTGTGTGTGTGTGTGTGTGTGTGTGTGTGTGTGTGTGTGTGTGTGTGTGTGTGTGTGTGTGTGTGTGTGTGTGTGTGTGTGTGTGTGTGTGTGTGTGTGTGTGTGTGTGTGTGTGTGTGTGTGTGTGTGTGTGTGTGTGTGTGTGTGTGTGTGTGTGTGTGTGTGTGTGTGCGCGCGTGTGCGTGTGCGCGTGTGCGCGTGTGTGCGTGTGCGCGTGTGCGCGTTTGCGCGTGTGTGCGTGTGCGTGTGCGTGTGCGTGTGCGTGTGCGTGTGCGTGTGCGTGCGCGCGTGCGCGCGTGCGCGCGTGTGCGCGTGTGCGCGTGTGTGCGCGCGTGGGCGCGTGCGTGCGTGCGTTGGTGTCTGTGTGCTAAGAACAGATGACAGCTTTCAATCATCCCCGTCAACCTATCATCAGAGCTGCTCCATCTCCCCTCTCACCTTTACAGTGACGTGTCGCAGGGTGTAGCCGTTTCTGGGCAGGATCCGCTTCACGGTGACCTCGATCTTGCCGAAGGTGGCCTTCTGTCGGGTCTCGGGAAGGTAGCCGGCACACTTGATGCGGCCGTTCTCCCTTAGTTTGGTGATCATCACCACTGCTGGGGCACGTCGGGACAGTGCCATCTGCCAAAAGTCCTCCAACGTGTGCGCCAGCGGGCCCTGGGTGGCGATGTAGGCGCGTTCCTCGTTGTCGTAGCCCTGACGAGAGCACACAGGGACATTCGTGGCTCAGGAAACTCATCTGAGCCTGATAACTCAGCCTCATATGCATGTTAGATTCACATTGTATTCAGGATCATCCGCAGTATGTGCAGGTGTTTCAGAACCCATCTTGATCAATGCCTTCAGATGATATATACGAAATTGGCATTGTGGCGTGCTCCTGCCATCTGAGCGCTGCGCTGCCCTCCTCAGCTCAGCAGGCAGGTTGACCTGACCAATATAAATATATGACATCATACAATGTAAAAGCCAAAAGAAATCGTGGCCCGCCCAACATAAGAAGAGTGCTCAAACACCACTGATTTGCGTTAACAGACGCCTGCAGCCGGTTCGCAGCCAGCCAGCGCGCTGCGCCAGTGAACACCGTGCCGTGTGGTTCGCTCCAACTGGCCCAGTGTGCCGCTGCTGCAGACCCCGACTGTGCCACAAAGCTGACTGACGTCTGTCAACCAGCCGAGTGTGTGTCAGTGTCCGGGTGACCTTCAGTCCACCGTCCCGTCTACGTTGCCACGCATCGGGTGTCTGTTCTGACCTGAGGGCGCCCCGTCTCTCCTCCCTCGGTCTGGCTGTGCCCTGGACGCCCTCCACAGACACGTGCAGACGCGACCCGGGACGCAGCGACACCAATTGACGGCGCGCCATGCCTGCTAATGGCATGGAGAGCCAATATTGGCGCAGGCGGGTCTGTAGCCCCTCCCTCTCCCCCGGCCCACGCCCGGCGGCAGTCTGGTGCCTCAACCCTGCCCCTCCCTCAACTGCCCCCACTGCAGCCCACTCACTGCCCTCCTGCGCTTCAGCTGCGGCGGTTATCACGGTCGACAGAGCTGCTGGTCGCATTTCTGTAGATTTTATATTACATTACGGTAAGGACAATGCTATTCTCAGGGGCCATATATCTCTCCTCGTAGGCCTTGCATTCTAGGAGCAAGCAGCATGATCACGTATAATTGGAAATACACAGAAAGCCTTATAAATAAGCAATACCAGTTAATTCTAAGCGTCGTTAACATCAACAGATGTTTGTCGATCACTCGTTGATTCCTGCCCGGTGGTCCGCGGCACAGGGTGCCCAGACGATGTCCAGACTGTGGCGGTGGCAGATGTCGTGAGCACCGGCGGACGCCCCACATAATGTCGCTCCGGGCTGATATATGTGTGGTGCTGCAGTACAGAGAGGCCGACAGTGGGCCGCTATCTCTCCGTCTGTCCACACTGACGGTCACAATAACGGCCGACACACTCCTCCACACTGACGGTCACAATAACGGCCGACACACTCCTCCACACTGACGGTCACAATAACGGCCGACACACTCCTCCACACTGACGGTCACAATAACGGCCTCCACACTCCTCCACACTGACGGTCACAATAGCAACCGACAGCCGACACACTCCTCCACACTGACGGTCATAATAACAACCGACAGCCGACACACTCCTCCACACTGACGGTCATAATAACAACCGACAGCCGACACACTCCTCCACACTGACGGTCATAATAACAACCGACAGCCGACACACTCCTCCACACTGACGGTCATAATAACAACCGACAGCCGACACACTCCTCCACACTGACGGTCATAATAACAACCGACAGCCGACACACTCCTCCACACTGACGGTCACAACAACAACCGACAGCCGACACACTCCTCCACACTGACGGTCATAATAACAACCGACAGCCGACACACTCCTCCACACTGACGGTCACAATAACAACCGACAGCCGACACACTCCTCCACACTGACGGTCACAATAACAACCGACAGCCGACACACTCCTCCACACTGACGGTCACAACAACAACCGACAGCCGACACACTCCTCCACACTGACGGTCATAATAACAACCGACAGCCGACACACTCCTCCACACTGACGGTCACAATAACAACCGGCAGCCGACACACTCCTCCACACTGACAGTCACAATAACAACCGACAGCCGACACACTCCTCCACACTGACGGTCACAATAACGGCCGACAGCCGACACACTCCTCCACACTGACGGTCACAATAACAACCGACAGCCGACACACTCCTCCACACTGACGGTCACAATAACGGCCGACAGCCAACACACTCCTCCACACTGACGGTCACAATAACGGCCGACAGCCGACACACTCCTCCACACTGACGGTCACAATAACAACCGACAGCCGACACACTCCTCCACACTGACGGTCATAATAACAGCCCGACAGTCGACACACTCCTCCACACTGACGGTCACAATAACAACCGACAGCCGACACACTCCTCCACACTGACGGTCATAATAACAGCCCGACAGCCGACACACTCCACACTGACGGTCATAATAACGGCCGACGGCCGACACACTCCTCCACACTGACGGTCATAATAACGGCCGACAGCCGACACACTCCTCCACACTGACGGTCACAATAACAACCGACAGCCGACACACTCCTCCACACTGACGGTCATAATAACAGCCCGACAGCCGACACACTCCACACTGACGGTCATAATAACGGCCGACGGCCGACACACTCCTCCACACTGACGGTCACAATAACAACCGACAGCCGACACACTCCTCCACACTGACAGTCATAATAACAGCCCGACAGCCGACACACTCCACACTGACGGTCATAATAACGGCCGACGGCCGACACACTCCTCCACACTGACGGTCACAATAACGGCCGACAGCCAACACACTCCTCCACACTGACGGTCACAATAACTGCCGACAGCCGACACACTCCTCCACACTGACGGTCGTAATAACGGCCGACAGCCGACACACTCCTCCACACTGACGGTCATAATAACGGCCGACAGCCGACACACTTCTCCACACTGACGGTCATAATAACGGCCGACACACTCCTCCACACTGACGGTCATAATAACGGCCGACACACTCCTCCACACTGACGGTCACAACAACAACCGACAGCCGACACACTCCTCCACACTGACGGTCATAATAACAACCGACAGCCGACACACTCCTCCACACTGACGGTCATAATAACAACCGACAGCCGACACACTCCTCCACACTGACGGTCACAATAACAACCGACAGCCGACACACTCCTCCACACTGACGGTCACAATAACAACCGACAGCCGACACACTCCTCCACACTGACGGTCACAACAACAACCGACAGCCGACACACTCCTCCACACTGACGGTCATAATAACAACCGACAGCCGACACACTCCTCCACACTGACGGTCACAATAACAACCGACAGCCGACACACTCCTCTACACTGACAGTCACAATAACAACCGACAGCCGACACACTCCTCCACACTGACGGTCACAATAACGGCCGACAGCCGACACACTCCTCCACACTGACGGTCACAATAACAACCGACAGCCGACACACTCCTCCACACTGACGGTCACAATAACGGCCGACAGCCAACACACTCCTCCACACTGACGGTCATAATAACAGCCCGACAGCCGACACACTCCACACTGACGGTCATAATAACGGCCGACGGCCGACACACTCCTCCACACTGACGGTCATAATAACGGCCGACAGCCGACACACTCCTCCACACTGACGGTCACAATAACAACCGACAGCCGACATACTCCTCCACACTGACGGTCATAATAACAGCCCGACAGCCGACACACTCCACACTGACGGTCATAATAACGGCCGACGGCCGACACACTCCTCCACACTGACGGTCACAATAACAACCGACAGCCGACACACTCCTCCACACTGACGGTCATAATAACAGCCCGACAGCCGACACACTCCACACTGACGGTCATAATAACGGCCGACGGCCGACACACTCCTCCACACTGACGGTCACAATAACGGCCGACAGCCAACACACTCCTCCACACTGACGGTCACAATAACGGCCGACAGCCGACACACTCCTCCACACTGACGGTCATAATAACGGCCGACAGCCGACACACTCCTCCACACTGACGGTCATAATAACGGCCGACAGCCGACACACTCCACACTGACGGTCATAATAACGGCCGACACACTCCTCCACACTGACGGTCACAATAACGACCGACAGCCGACACACTCCTCCAAACTGACGGTCACAATAACAGCCGATAGCCGACACACCCCTCCACACTGACGGTCGCAATAACAGCCGACACACTCCTCCACACTGACAGTCACAATAACAGCCGATAGCCGACACACTCCTCCACACTGACGGTCACAATAACAGCCGACAGCCGACACACTCCTCCACACTGACGGTCATAATAACGGCCGACAGCCGACACACTCCTCCACACTGACGGTCATAATAACGGCCGACACACTCCTCCACACTGACGGTCACAATAACGGCCGACACACTCCTCCACACTGACGGTCATAATAACGGCCGACACACTCCTCCACACTGACGGTCATAATAACGGCCGACAGCCGACACACTCCTCCACACTGACGGTCACAATAACGGCCGACAGTCGACACACTCCTCCACACTGACGGTCATAATAACGGCCGACACACTCCTCCACACTGACGGTCACAATAACGGCCGACAGCCGACACACTCCTCCACACTGACGGTTATAATAACGGCCGACACACTCCTCCACACTGACGGTCATAATAACGACCGACACACTCCTCCACACTGACGGTCACAATAACGGCCGACAGCCGACACACTCCTCCACACTGACGGTCACAATAACAGCCGACAGCCGACACACTCCTCCACACTGACGGTCACAATAACGGCCGACAGACGACACACTCCTTCACACTGACGGTCACAATAACAGCCCGACAACCGACACACTCCACACTGACGGTCACAACAACAGCCGACAGCCGACACACTCCTCCACACTGACGGTCATAATAACGGCCGACACACTCCACACTGACGGTCACAATAACGGCCGACAGCCGACACACTCCTCCACACTGACGGTCACAATAACGGCCGACAGCCGACACACTCCTCCACACTGACGGTCACAATAACGGCCGGCAGCCGACACACTCCACACTGACGGCCACAATAACGGCCGACAGCCGACACACTCCTCCACACACACGGTCACAATGGACAAACTGTATTGTCATGTCTCATCTGTTATTTGCGTGGAGCAGCATGGCTTTGTTCCGAAGCGATCTTGCGCCACGAACTTAGCCATGTTTCTCAAAACCGCGTGGGAGGCCATATCGGAGGGGTATCAGACGGACGCCATCTACACTGACTATTCGGCTGCATTTCGAAGCGTTACTCACGCGCTTATCTTCCACAAGCTCGAACATTCATACAACCTTTGTGAAAACGCTCTAAAATGGTTCGTCTCGTACCTGTCCGATAGGCGCCAGAGGGTCATCGTGAACGGAGAAACATCCGATTGGAAACCTGTTATCTCCGGAGATCCAGAGGGATCGATTTTGGCACCTCTAATTTGCTCGCTCTTCATCAACGATCTACCACGATCCCTCGACTCAGATTGTCTCATGTATGCCGATGACGTCAAAATGTATCGCAAAATTAGTACCCCGTCTGACGGGCGACTGCTGCAGGATGATTTCAGTCGTCTCCCAGCCTGGTCTGTCAGATAGGGACTAAACTTAAATCCATCCAAATGCAAAGCGTTCACGATCACCCTCAGGCGCGCACCAGTCCAGACCAGCTACTATATAGGCAGCTCCAAGTTTAAACTTGATCATGTCGAGGAGATACGTGACCTGGGTGTGACATTTGATCGAAAACTTACTTTTGCTGCGCACGTTGACAGCATCGTCAAACGAGCAAATCGATCCCTGGGTCTCCTCATCCGCTCTTTTCAATCTGGCTCGAACCACGGTTCAAACTTCAATCGCACAGCCATTGTAGCTGCCTATTTTTCCAACGTGCGATCTATTCTCGAGTTTTCAACTGTGATCTGGGCTGGTGCGGCCGACTCCCATAAAAAAGCGGGTCGATCGGGTGCAGCACAAATTCTTTATGTGGCTTCTCGACAGCACCCAGTCCGGAAATGCTCCTCTCTCCTATCGTGACCTCTGTCACCACTTCAAAATCCCCACTCTAGCCGCAAGGCGAGTTCAGAATGATCTCCTTTTTCTCAAAAACGTTCTATGCAGCAAACTGGACATACCGCGTTTGCTCGAAAGCTTCTCTCTTCACGTGCCCGCCCGATCGACACGCCAACAAAACCTGCTTAATGTTCCTCACTCCCGTGTCAACATCGTGCAGAATGGAATGTTCGCTCACTTGCCAATGGTCACGAACGTCTTCCTTAGAGAGAATACTGTCCCGGCCGACATCTTCGATGATGGCCATGGCTCCTTCAAGCGGGAGGTGCTGAAGTATGTCAGTAAGCAGTGTGGATTGCATGATGTTCTGCGTGACATGTAACGCGTTTTTAATCTAAACAAAAAATGTTATCGTCTTTTTATTTATACCTTTGTAGCTGTATTTGTGTGTATGTGTTTACGTTTTTAACTATTTGACTTCGCCTGTCATTGGGTTCATCCCGTTAGTGATACAGTTGAATAAATAAATAAATAAATAACTGCCGACGGCCGACACACTCCTCCGCACTGACGGTCATAATAACAGCCGACAGCCGACACACTCCACACTGATAGTCACAATAACGGCCGACAGCCGACACACTCCACACTGACGGTCACAATAACAGCCGACAGTCGACACACTCCTCCACACTGACGGTCATAATAACGGCCGACACACTCCTCCACACTGACGGTCACAATAACAACCGACAGCCGACACACTCCTCCACACTGACGGTCATAATAACAGCCGACAGCCGACACACTCCACACTGATGGTCACAATAACGACCGACAGCCGACACATTCTTCAACACTGACGGTCACAATAACGGCCGACAGCCGACACACTCCTCCACACACACGATCACAATAACGG
This sequence comes from Chirona hameri, assembly GCA_036785665.1. NCBI lineage: Eukaryota > Metazoa > Arthropoda > Thecostraca > Balanomorpha > Balanidae > Chirona > Chirona hameri. Next base: position 35,066 of record JAXIVJ010006942.1, read on the forward strand.
CCGACAGCCGACACACTCCACACTGACGGTCATAATAACGGCCGACACACTCCTCCACACGCACGGTCACAGTAACGGCTGACAGCCAACACACTCCTCCACACTGACGGTCATAATAACGGCCGACAGCCGACACACTCCTCCACACGCACGGTCACAATAACGGCCGACAGCCGACACACCCTCCACACTGACGGTCATAATAACAGCCGACACACTCCTCCCCACTGACGGTCACAATAACGGCCGACAGCCGACACACTCCTCCACACTGACGGTCACAATAACGGCCGACACACTCCTCCACACTGACGGTCACAATAACGGCCGACAGCCGACACACTCCTCCACACTGACGGTCACAATAACAGCCGACAGCCGACACACTCCTCCACACACACGGTCACAATAACGGCCGACAGCCGACACACTCCTCAACACTGACGGTCATAATAACGGCCGACAGCCGACACACTCCTTCACACCGACGGTCATAATAACGGCCGAAAACCGACACACTCCTCCACACTGACGGTCACAATAACGGCCGACAGACGACACACTCCTCCACACGCACGGTCACAATAACGGCCGACAGTCGACACACTCCACACTGACGGTCACAATAACAGCCGACAGCCGACACACTCCTCCACATTGACGGTCATAATAACGGCCGACACACTCCTCCACACTGACGGTCACAATAACGGCCGACAGCCAACACACTCCTCCACACTGACGGTCACAATAACGGCCGACAGCCGACACACTCCTCCACACTGACGGTCACAATAACGGCCAGCAGCCGACACACTCCTCCACACTGACGGTCACAATAACAGCCGACAGCCGACACACTCCTCCACACTGACGGTCACAATAACAGCCGACAGCCAGCACACTCCTCCACACTGACGGTCACAATAACGGCCGACAGCCGACACACCCTCCACACTGACGCTCACAATAACGGCCGACAGCCGACACACTCCTCCACACTGACAGTCACAATAACAGCCCGACAGCCGACACACTCCACACTGACGGTCATAATAACAACCGACAGCCGACACACTCCTCCACACTGACGGTCACAATAACGGCCGACACACTCCTCCACACTGAAGGTCACAATAACGGCCGACAGCCGACACACTCCTCCACACTGACGGTCATAATAACAGCCGACAGTCGACACACTCCACACTGACGGTCATAATAACGGCCGACACACTCCACACGCACGGCGCCCGGCTGTGACAGGCTGGTGCTGACTGTACCGCCCGGCTATGACAGACTGGTGCCAACTGTACTGCCCGGTTGTGACAGGCTGGTGCCGACTGTACCTCCCGGCTGTGACAGGCTGGTGCTGACTGTACCACCCGGCTATGTCAGGCTGGTGCCGACTGTACCGCCCGGCTGTGACAGGCTGGTGTCGACTGTACCGCCCGGCTGTGACAGGCTGGTGCCGACTGTACCTCCCGGCTGTGACAGGCTGGTGCTGACTGTACCACCCGGCTATGTCAGGCTGGTGCCGACTGTACCGCCCGGCTGTGACAGGCTGGTGCCGACTGTACCGCCCGGCTATGTCAGGCTGGTGCCGACTGTACCGCCCGGCTGTGACAGGCTGGTGCCGACTGTACCGCCCGGCTGTGACAGGCTGGTGCCGACTGTACCGCCCGGCTGTGACAGGCTGGTGCCGAATGTACCGCCCGGCTGTGACAGGCTGGTGCCGACTGTACCGCCCGACAGTGACAGGCTGGTGCCGACTGTACCGCCCGGCTGTGACAGGCTGGTGCTGACTGTACCACCCGGCTGTGACAGGCTGGTGCCGACTGTACCGCCCGGCTGTGACAGGCTGGTGCTGACTGTACCTCCCGACAGTGACAGGCTGGTGCCGACTGTACCGACACCAGCAGCCGCTCTGCTCGGCAATGCCTCTCTGGCCGCCTGCCTGGCCGCCTCTCTGGCCGCCGGCCTGGCCACATTTGAGTACACGTGCCGGGTTGTTTGCGAAACCTGACATCTTCGTAGACCATTTGTCGAAACTCGGTGGCGGTGGACCAGGGTATTCATATACCTCTTGCCACACTAACAGAACAACGTCCGGGTTAACCCTCGCCCTACGGGGACCGTTTCTCACCTTCGCCCTACGCGGGGGGGGGGGGGGGCTGACAGGCCCCCCCTGTTAACTTTCAAACCAAGCAACACAGAGCAATGCGGTAAGAACCAACATGTTGCCTGTCATGAGAGGAATCTTTCAGTATGCGATGTTTGGGTTTCAGGGTAACGTGTGACCTTCCAGGTCAAGTGAATGACCTAAGATCGACCATGTCAAAAATAACGAGTTTGCTCTGTCCGTCGTCATTACCAAAGTTATGAGTGTAAAACTATTTGGTTAGCGTCGAAATGTTGGTCGTTGTATTAGCTATCTGGCAATATATCGATTTTTAGGTCTGGGCCAGTTATGCCTCTTAAGTCACGGAAATCGTCACTATAAATGAGAATTGCTATGCGATTTGCATTACAACACATGTACAGGACGCTTAGTATAACTTCCGAACGGAGATAGATAGATAGACACCGTAAAAAGCAACGTGTTGCCTCTCATAGGAAAAATCCAAAGGCTTCCCATTTCGAGTATCTAGGTCAACTGGTGACCTTTAGGGTCAGGTCAATGACCCTTTGTGGTCTGACATGACCTTGACGAGAAGGTCATAGGTCACGATCTAATAGTCGTATACATAATACACTTCCAATTTGGATAGGATACGTATAATTGTTGTAAACTCAGCTACTGAAAATGTCAGCAAGATGCGCCGCCTGTGTAAAAAGTGATTCAAGAAAACCTCAGGGGGTGGGGGGCTGTCAACCCCCCCCCCCCCCCCCCCCTGTAGGGTGAGGGTTAACCCTCGCCCCCGGGTAGGGCAAAATCACTACGTTTTCGGGTAGAGGGGGGGGGGGGGGGGGGGAGGGGCACGGCCCCCTCCCCCTTAGCGTGTCACCTCTAATTGAGGTAGGGCTTCGATTCAAAGACGAACGTGTTGCTTGTGACGAGAGGAAGCCGCGGATACCCGATTTTAAGGTCTTGGGTCATTCGCTGACCGCTGAGGTCATGTCAATGACCCAAAATTCATCACTATTGTAAATGCGTATAAATTGAATTTTATCGAGCTATAATCGTGAATGAGCATATCTTAATGCTCAATGGGTGCCAAACTCGTAATCAGCGTCACAAAATGTCCTAAAAACTCCCAAATTCCAAAAAGGTCATGTCAGGTCATTTGAGGTCAGTGACCTCGGTTGACCTGTGGAAACGCATGACCCCAGTGGAACATATAATTTGTAAAATGGATCTCAAATTTGAAATCACCGTCACAAAATGTCCTAGAAACCGCCAGAAGCCCCAAAAAGTCATCTGAGGTCATCGGAGGTCAATGACCTTAGTTGACCTCTGAAAAGGTCAATCGATGTCACAATCTCAGTGGAAACCACAACTGTCACATGTAAACACCTGTGCATATGCTTCTGAACAACAAACACTCGGAAACTGCACAAGTTTCACACATCGATACTGCGGGACGTCAGTTGCGCCTGACATGACCTTGAGAAACAGGTCATAGGTCACGGGTCATGTAGGTTAGAAATTCAAAATTTTAGACTATGTGTCAAATTTTTCAAAAGTAGGGTAATGAAAGTTGTATCGCAAGCGGTTGGAAATTACGCGAGTTATTCCAGAAAAACCGAGGGGGGGGGGGGGGCATCCACCCCCCCTACCCGGGCGAGGGTATCTGCGACCCAGTGACAAATTCCGACATAATGTCACAATATGCTGCATCCGTGCCAGACAGCCAGATGGCCTGAAGGAGCTTCAATCAAGACATGGGAGTTTAATCAAAGCAACGGACGATGGCGTCGTGCTGAATAGAAGTCTAGGCTACGAGCCCAACGCTATACAATATAACCTAATGGAAGTTACTAATTTGTACACCAATAACTACCACGTAACAGATGGTACTTATTGGTACGGCTTATGATAAATAGTGGTAAAGAGAAATATTAAAAGCTAACGAGCTATAGTGGTAAAGATAAGTTCGGTAACATTTTCCCGCGCAATGTTGTATCAGGATATTACGTTCCATACGAGTGTTATGGAGATGTATTGCTTACGTATAATCGACGTCCTTGAATATGGCGCAGTTGGCAGTATTTGCTGTCATTATCTGATTTGTATCGGTGTTTGGCTACGACGCAAGTGTATCATCAATGCACTCAATTATTTGCATCAATGCCCCCAATTATTTGCATGAGGTTATTTGACGTTCTGATTACAGACAGATTAGGATATACATCGGATTATCAGCGACGTATCACTAATGGCTCGGCATTTATTCCTAAATTCCACAATGACAAGACATTTTGTTTCCTGCATATATGTCATGAGTTTAGACACTAACTAAACAGAACACACCTTGTCAGAGGTCTTATATGACTGGTATTATTGGAACTCAGTCGGGCGACTGAGGACGAGTTTCAGAGCAGAACACACCGTCAGAGGTCTTTTTATAACTGGTATTATTGGATCTCAGTCAGGTGACTGAGGACGAGTTTCAGAGCAGAACACACCGTCAGAGGTCTTTATATGACTGGTATTATTGGAACTCAGTCGGGCGACTGAGACGAGTTTCAGAGCAGAACACACCGTCAGAGGTCTTTTCTATGACTGTATTATTGGAACTCAGTCGGGCGACTGAGGACGAGTTTCAGAGCAGAACACACCGTCAGAGGTCTTCTATGACTGGTATTATTGGATCTCAGTCGGGTGACTGAGGACGAGTTTCAGAGCAGAACACACCGTCAGAGGTCTTTATATGACTGGTATTATTGGAACTCAGTCGGGCGACTGAGGACGAGTTTCAGAGCAGAACACACCGTCAGAGGTCTTTCTATGACTGGTATTATTGGAACTCAGTCGGGCGACTGAGGAGGGGTTTCAGAGCAGAACACACCGTCAGAGGTCTTTCTATGACTGGTATTATTGGAACTCAGTCGGGCGACTGAGAACGAGTTTCAGAGCAGAACACACCGTCAGAGGTCTTTCTATGACTGGTATTATTGGAACTCAGTCGGGCGACTGAGGAGGAGTTTCAGAGCAGAACACACCTTGTCAGAGGTCTTTCTATGACTGGTATTATTGGAACTCAGTCGGGCGACTGAGGACGAGTTTCAGTAACCAGTGGCGGCGGATTTGATTTTGACATGTGGGGCAAGACTTCGATCAATTCAATTCAGGCACGTAGCCAGGATTTTGTTCAGGGAGAGGCTACAATACCTTTTCACTTACCGAGGGGGAGGGGTGTAGTCAGTGATATTTCAAACCCGATTCTTTCCATGCAACGCCCATAAACGTAATGTTAAAGCTTGACGGAATCCCATTTTATCTAGTGTAAACTGGATCGCTCAAGGGGGGGGGGGGGGGGCATGGCCCCGTGGACTACGTCCCTGATTCAGTTCATGTAGTCATATAGCTTAAACACATAGGTTGAAGGATTTGAAGGAAAATTAAAGGAAATAGTTCACCTTGGAAAATTTCCCCAAACACGATTTGATTATCTTTTTAATACAATTTATTTTTATATTGTCAAAAATGGCCTTATATCGCGTCGATTCAGGATAGAAGGCCGTACATTATTATTGTTTATCAAAACTATATGCATACTCTCTGAGTCAGAGTCCTGACGTCACGCGAATTAAAAAAATGGATCAGCCAATCAGATTCGAAAGTAGTCGCGTAAGGATAGACTCGCATTAGAGATGTGTCAACCGGCGACCACCAGTTCGCTTGCTAGCACCAGCTGCAAGCTGATTGGCTGATGGTATAGCCCAGGGGCGGATCTAGCCGTGTTTTTTTTTTGGGGGGGGGGGGGGGGGGGGCAAATGCAGTGGCGTATTTCCAAAAAGTTGTTGAGCGGGGGTAGGCAGGGGCGTCGCCGTTTTTTTTTTTTAGAGTGGGGTCGGTTGACAAAAAAAATGTATACCCATTTTTATGCGTGTATTAAGCCTTTGCAGCATTTTTAATGTGGTTTTCATGTTATAGTAGGTACTTGTTATATAGCGCCGCGAAGCGGCGCGAAATTTTACGGGTTTGCCTGATAAAGCACATAAATATGGGCCTTGTAGAGGATAAGAAGCTAAACATGCTATTCATTCAATTCACCGTTACAACGAACCGAAGACGATGACGATGGATTCGTTATGACAATGGCCACCGATGTGACGCCGCGAAGCGGGGTGAAAATGTTAATTTTAGGTCGTGGAAAACGAAATTGTAATATTGGAACCAGACCGTGAGTGGAACCAAGTATCAGGTAACCCCTATTCCTGGTTGCACATCTCGGTATGATGCAAAATATTGAAAAATATTGAAATTTTATGGGATTGCCTGATAAAACCCAGAAATATGGGCCTTGTGGAGGATAAGAAGCTAAAAACGCTACTCATTCAATTCACCGTTACAACGAACCGAAGACGATGACGTTGGCTTCGTCATGACGATGGCAACCGATGTGACGCCGCGAAGCGGCGTGAAATGTTAATTTTTGGTAGTGGAAAACGAAATTTTTATATTGGAACCAGACCGTGAGTGGAGCCAAGCCTCAGGTAACCCCTATTCCTAGTTGCACATCTCGGTATGATGTAAAATATTGAAATTAAGGTAGTTTTTCATATACATATTCCTCGGATAGTAAATCACGATGACCCGTGGCAGTCAGCGTTCAATAGTACATATGATAATAACTGTAAGCATATGTACCGAACTGTAACAAACAACTGGTAACGGTGCAAACGGTTTAACCCTCGCTTTTTCACCTTCGCCCTGACAGGCCCCCCTGTTAACTTCCAAACCTATCAACTTAGAGCAATGCGGTAAGAACCAGCATGTTGCCTGTCATGAGAGGAATCTCACAGTATGCGATTTTTAGGTTTCAGATCAACGGGTGACCTTCCAGGTCAAGTGAATGACCTCGGATTTACCACGTCCAGAACAGCGATTTTGCTCTTCAGAAAACCTCAAAATTAGAAATTGATAAATGTAAATAAAAAGGCATGTTCCTAGACCAGTTTTGGCTCAGAAATAAACAAAGTAATTATTTGATCGTATCTTGTCCAAAAATGTCAAACAAAATTATTAAAAAAAATGACGTCATCAGTTTCTTACACTTAGGAAGCCATCACTCAGTCAATAATAGAGATATTGCTTTGCAATTTGGTATGAGTATTGTCCATACTCAGTTCTCTCACATATATTCCGGTTTTTCTAATATCTTTGAAAAGTTTGATTTTGTGGGGATTTAAAAAAAAACAGTTTTTTATTTTATTTTAGGGTCAAAAACCCAAATTTTGCAAATCCGAGATTGCCATTTTTAAGAGAATGCCATTTGGTATCTTTGGTGAATTTATTTTGCAATTTTCTTTAAAACCCTGTTTTCTACGATTTTTAAATATTTCTCATTTTGTTTACCAACATGACGTCATCAAAACATTATTATCTCCCAACATACTAAACCAATTTAGAACAAATGTTTACAGCCTACGTATAATTGTTGTAAACTCAGCTACCAAACATTTCAGCAAGATACACTTCATGCGTCAAAAGTTATTCAAGAAAAACCTCAGGGTGGGGGCCTGTCAGCCCCCCCCCCCCCCCCCCCCCTAGGGCGAGGGTTAAAAGTAGCAAGAGGCAGAACGATTTTTACACGCATAAATGGTCCCTGTGGATCTGGAGGAGCCTGGGGAGAGATGGCTTGGGTCGAGCTGGCTTGGGGAGACGGTTTTGGCAGGGTCCCACTATTAGCCCTTCGGTCCAGCAAATTGGGCACCGCTGGAGCTGCTTCCGGGAGCCGATATCCGCGTTTTTGCGTTCGCTCGCCTTTTTCGGAATTCGGCAGACTAGCTAAACATGTAGCCCGCTTGAATATTGTATGAAGGGAGTGGGCCCTGGGGCTAGCAATTAGGTACCGCCAAGGAGAGCCTCTTCCAGACACGTAATTAACTCCTTTTCCCATTTTCCAAATTTGTATAAGCAATTGCTAATTGTGTCATGCCGCGGAGCGGCGCGAAATTTTCAAGTTTTTCATTGTGGATAGCTGGATTTTGACTGCTGCAAGGGCAAGCTCTGGCGGTTATTTATTGGAAGTGTTGAAGAAAAGCCAATGATGAGATAACGTAGACGTAGATGTAGATAGTTAACGCATAGCCCATTTTATTACCAGCCTAGCTATCATTTTCAGAGTAAAAACCGAGACAATACCGATTCAATTTTAGGGCTATATATATTATAATATTATATAATATTATATATTATATAATATATATTATATTATATATATTACATATATATATATATATATATATATATATATATATATATATATATATATATATATATATATATATATATATATATATATTATTAATATTATAATATGAAATATATATTTTATTTTCCGAAACCTGACTACCACGTGTTCGATTTTCCGAAACCTGACTACCACGTGCGTTAAACTTTGGATGTCCCCGGCACATATTTAACATCATAAGTACACTTAGCTTGTCCGTTGAGTTTCAGCCGAGGAGCAGTGTGTCATACTCACCCTGATCCAGTTGGCGTTTATGTACGAGGTCAGCGGATCCTCATTTACCCCCGGTAAAGTAACTCGAGTATGCTCGTTTGGCATCACGGTTCTGAAACATACGACACACACGTGCACAATATCATTCCGATTATCACAGGTCAACTATTCCAAACGATTCAGTTGGTACGATAACGTTCAAATGTCCAGCCATATACATGTATCCTGATATAAAGTCTTCATTTGGTTTCTGGACATCGTGCAGCAGATCATAGGCTGTGCCCATGAGGGTATACCGTGTGATCTCTGTGCTTTCGGAATCAATGTATGCGCTGTGTGTATAGGTACTGCTGAGTACTGAGTACTGACTACTGGACTGACTTGTATCGGTTTTTGGTGCTGGCTCCGACGACGTCGCACTTGTCGGGGAAGTTGAGCGGGATGTCCCAGAACTCTGCCTGCAGCGCTGCCACGCTCTCCTCAGTCTGTCGCAGCTCCCGGCGGGAGAGACGGTTACCGGCCGAGGCCAGGTACTCGGCCGCCTCACTGCAACACAGAGACGGTTACCGGCCGAGGCCAGGTACTCGGCGGTCTCACTGCAACACAGAGACGGTTACCGGCCGAGGCCAGGTACTCGGCCGCCTCACTGCAACACAGAGACGGTTACCGGCCGAGGCCAGGTACTCGGCCGCCTCACTGCAACACAGAGACGGTTACCGGCCGAGGCCAGGTACTCGGCCGTCTCACTGCAGCACAGAGACGGTTACCGGCCGAGGCCAGGTACTCGGCCGCCTCACTGCAACACAGAGACGGTTACCGGCCGAGACCAGGTACTCGGCCGCCTCACTGCAACACAGAGACGGTTACCGGCCGAGGCCAGGTACTCGGCCGCCTCACTGCAACACAGAGACGGTTACCGGCCGAGGCCAGGTACTCGGCCGCCTCACTGCAACACAGACAACTCAAACTGACACCAGACCTGCGGTAAGAAGTGAACAATTAGTACGGAAGAACATGCAGTTTTTACCTGGGAAAAATTACAATGAAGCATTGACAGGGTTGGTAAAATCGAATGTGCAATGGAAATTAAAATAAATTAGGCAAGACGAAATTACTCATTTTTATAATCTAGCTGAAATTAAAACAGCAAAATAGCATAATTAGTAAAATTGAATTACATCCATCCAGCTGCCTGTCCGTGCTGGGATACGGGATGCGGGATACGGGATACGGGATACGGGATACGGGATACGGGATACGGGATACGGGATGCGGGATGCGGGATACGGGATACGGGATACAGGGAACAATACGGGATTGCGCATCGCGCAATGCAGGTCATCTAGTTCATTATTAAAATTAGTGTGAGCACTCCGGCCACCAGCGGGGTGGGCTCCAGAGACCGGGCGGGCCCCGGAGGCCGGTGGGCTCCAGAGACAGGGCGGGCCCCGGAGGCGGGTGAGCTCCAGAGACAGGGCGGCCCCGTAGGCGGGTGGGCTCCAGAGACCGGGCGGGCCCCGGGGGCCCGGTGGGCTCCAGAGACAGGGCGGGCCCCGGGGGCCCGGTGGGCTCCAGAAGCCGGCGCTCCTGTGTCGGGGTGATTAGGACCACCGTACGACTGGCTGCTATGAACGGCCGCCCCTGGCCGGACGGGGCTCTGAGTACTGAGGAGCCCTCAAACGCAGAACGGTCTTCATTTGACCGGAAAACTCGCACACGTGAGTCCGTTATGATGCGGCTAATCAAAAATGTTATGGCTCACTTGATGTAATAAACACAGAAAAAGAGTCGATTATCACAGTTCCGTCCTAAAATGAGCCTATCCGTGCTACAGCTGCCTGTCCGTGATGCAGCTACCTGTCCGTGCTGCAGCTGCATGTCCGTGCTGCAGCTACCTGTCCGTGCTGCAGCTGTCTGTCCGTGCTGCAGCTGCCTGTCCGTGCTGCAGCTGCCTGTCCGTGCTGCAGCTGCCTGTCCGTGCTGCAGCTGCCTGTCCGTGCTGCAGCTGCCTGTCCGTGCTGCAGCTGCCTGTCCGTGCTGCAGCTGCCTGTCCGTGCTGCAGCTGTCTGTCCGTGCTGCAGCTGTCTGTCCGTGCTGCAGCTGCCTGTCCGTGCTGCAGCTGCCTGTCCGTGCTGCAGCTGCCTGTCCGTGCTGCAGCTGCCTGTCCGTGCTGCAGCTACCTGTCCGTGCTGCAGCTGTCTGTCCGTGATGCAGCTGCCTGTCCGTGCTGCAGCTGCCTGTCCGTGCTGCAGCTGCCTGTCCGTGCTGCAGCTGCCTGTCCGTGCTGCAGCTGCCCTTATAGGCATTGACCATGAGCGATGCAGGAGCAAAATTAGACCGCCTTTGTTTCCCGGCGTGACCTCTGGCCTGGTTCGAGTTATATCGTCTGGTATATCGTTATATCGTTATAAGTTATATCGTCTGATCAGACGCTTAATACATTGCTGCATGAACGCGGACGACAGGCCGTTCGGAGCGGTCCATTGGCGAGGCGGCGCGCCGCTGGTCAGTGAATGGTGGCCAGCGATCACGCGCCGCTGGTCAGTGAACGGTGGCCAGCGATCACGCTCCGCTGGTCAGTGAACGGTGGCCAGCGATCACGCGCCGCTGGTCAGTGAACGGTGGCCAGCGATCACGCGCCGCTGGTCAGTGAATGGTGGCCAGCGATCACGCTCCGCTGGTCAGTGAACGGTGGCCAGCGATCACGCGCCGCTGGTCAGTGAACGGTGGCCAGCGATCACGCGCCGCTGGTCAGTGAATGGTGGCCAGCGATCACGCTCCGCTGGTCAGTGAACGGTGGCCAGCGATCACGCGCCGCTGGTCAGTGAACGGTGGCCAGCGATCACGCGCCGCTGGTCAGTGAACGGTGGCCAGCGATCACGCTCCGCTGGTCAGTGAACGGTGGCCAGCGATCACGCGCCGCTGGTCAGTGAACGGTGGCCAGCGATCACGCTCCGCTGGTCAGTGAACGGTGGCCAGCGATCACGCGCCGCTGGTCAGTGAACGGTGGCCAGCGATCACGCGCCGCTGGTCAGTGAACGGTGGCCAGCGATCACGCTCCGCTGGTCAGTGAACGGTGGCTAGCGATCACGCGCCGCTGGTCAGTGAACGGTGGCCAGCGATCACGCGCCGCTGGTCAGTGAACGGTGGCCAGCGATCACGCTCCGCTGGTCAGTGAACGGTGGCCAGCGATCACGCGCCGCTGGTCAGTGAACGGTGGCCAGCGATCACGCGCCGCTGGTCAGTGAACGGTGGCCAGCGATCACGCTCCGCTGGTCAGTGAACGGTGGCCAGCGATCACGCGCCGCTGGTCAGTGAACGGTGGCCAGCGATCACGCTCCGCTGGTCAGTGAACGGTGGCCAGCGATCACGCGCCGCTGGTCAGTGAACGGTGGCCAGCGATCACGCTCCGCTGGTCAGTGAATGGTGGCAGGCGATCACGCGACAGCCACCAGACGACCGACGGGTTCAGCACTGCCGAGCTGAAAGGCTGCGTGCGGCGCCTGCTCGGAGACAGATCGGCCGGTGGCGACGGTGGTTGTTTGCGGCTGGTTTCAGTAGGGGCTCGTACGGACCCCGTGGCGCTCTCCAAGACAGATCGGCCGGTGGCGACGGTGGTTGTTTGCGGCTGGTTTCAGTAGGGGCTCGTACGGACCCCGTGGCGCTCTCCAAGACAGATCGGCCGGTGGCGACGGTGGTTGTTTGCGGCTGGTTTCAGTAGGGGCTCGTACGGACCCCGTGGCGCTCTCCAAGACAGATCGGCCGGTGGCGACGGTGGTTGTTTGCGGCTGGTTTCAGTAGGGGCTCGTACGGACCCGGTGGCGCTCTCCAAGACAGATCGGCCGGTGGCGACGGTGGTTGTTTGCGGCTGGTTTCAGTAGGGGCTCGTACGGACCCCGTGGCGCTCTCCAAGACAGATCGGCCGGTGGCGACGGTGGTTGTTTGCGGCTGGTTTCAGTAGGGGCTCGTACGTTCTATGTATTTGTATTTGCGAATCATTCCATATAAATGGCTTAATGTTCGATTCGAGTGAAAGGGATACAAGTTGGGCGATACAAACGAAAAACACGACAGACAATTTAAAACACGCATCGCACACACACAAGAAATCGTGGTAACTATGTTAATAAAACGTACGAATTCAAGCTTTCACACACCGTCGTCACAATTTTCGAGTTGGGATTTTAGCACGGCGAGGCTCCGGGAGGCCATAACGGCCGGCGTCAGGTGGTTCCAAGACGAGGCCGCCCTATAGGAAAAAGCCCTTCGTGACATGGATAGCCGGAAAGCGGGCAGCTCTAGAGCACCAGCCACCGCAGCCCGCGTGAGGCGCTCACTCACAGCGGTGCGAGGGATGAATAGCGATCGGACCGCTGCCGGGGCGCGGGGATCGTTTAAGGCTCTGTAGACGCCGATACAGTCGCGGCGCGCAACGAGGTCGCGTATACCACGCCAGCCTAGCGACTCCACGATCGGTGAGATATGATCACGACCCCGCGCACCCGAGACGATCCTTGCCGCGAAATTTATCACCTTTTGTACCCGGCTGAGGTGGCAGTCAGCGGCCCCGCCCCAGACGGACCCCGTGGCGGACGGACCCCGTGGCGCTCTCCAAGACAGATCGGCCGGTGGCGACGGTGGTTGTTTGCGGCTGGTTTCAGCAGGGGCTCGTACGGACCCCGTGGCGCTCTCCAAGACAGATCGGCCGGTGGCGACGGTGGTTGTTTGCGGCTGGTTTCAGTAGGGGCTCGTACGGACCCCGTGGCGCTCTCAGCTCCGTGCGTGGTCTCGCCACAGACGCGGCGGCGCTGTCGCTGCTGTCGGCTCCGTGCGTGGTCTCGCCACAGACGCGGCGGCGCTGAGAGGTCCGGCGGGCCTCCTTCCAGCAGCAATCAATAGAGGCGTGATCGAGAGCCGCGATATAGTCCGAGGACGAGAACGAAACCAATCACGGTCGCCGGCTGTATTCGGCCCACAGATGACAGACGACGGGACCCTGGGCCTGCTCCACCCACTCCTGGTCCCATATTTAACCCTGTATGGTGGAGATCTGACTCGGTGCTCACTTCTCAGTACTTACCTACCCACCTGTGAGTGGCGGGGACCTGGCTAAGTACTCGGTACTCGAGTGTGAGTCAGTACTCACCTGTGGGAGACGTGAATCTGACTCGGTACTCGGTACTCAGTACTCGGTACTCGAGTGTGAGTCAGTACTCACCTGTGGGAGACGTGAATCTGACTCGGTACTCGGTACTCAGTACTCGGTACTCGAGTGTGAGTCAGTACTCACCTGTGGGAGACGTGAATCTGACTCGGTACTCGGTACTCAGTACTCGATACTCGAGTGTGAGTCAGTACTCACCTGTGGGAGACGTGAATCTGACTCGGTACTCGGTACTAAGTACTCGGTACTCGAGTGTGAGTCAGTACTCACCTGTGGGAGACGTGAATCTGACTCGGTACTCGGTACTCAGTACTCGGTACTCGGTACCCGGTGCTCGGTACTCGGTACTCGGTACTCGGTACTCGGTACTCGGTACTCGGTACTCAGTACTCGGTACTCGGTACCCGGTGCTCGGTACTCGGTACTCGGTACTCGGTACTCGGTACTCGGTACTCGGTACTCGGTACTCGGTACTCACTTGTGAGTGGCGGGGGAGCTGACCACGATCGTCTCGCCATCATCCTCGGCCTGCTGCAGCTGAATCGTCAGCGATGAGCTGGAACAGCGCCGCTCCAGCAGACCCTTGGCCTGGCGGCACAGAGCGAGGCCAGCTGTCAACGCAACACGCACACAACAGGCCAGCCGCACACCAGGGGCTGGCCTTGTTTGAAACGGCCACTTGAAGCTCCAGAATGACGGTTTGGTTTTCACCAAGATTATTTGATATTAACAACCACGCCATTTTGTTTTGGATATTATATATACATTGCTGATGTATGCCAAAATATGTTGCTGCAATAACTTTACAGCGAATGGTAAAACACCTTCGGGAATCATATTTCTTTCTTTTTTGCAACATTTTAAAATTTGTCCATCTGCAAGTTTTTGGAATCATTTATGCAACAGGTATATTATGTGATATTCCCAGCAGCGCAGACAATTATGGTAAGAACTGTTATATAATGCTTAGCAATGGACATCTGCTGCTGTGATGGTCGGAACAAAACTCAACAAAGCATTATGTTTGGAAAACAGATAATCAACAAGCAGTTGGTCACCTGCAACTAAATAGAGGCATACAATTGACTCGGTCTCCATGTCTCTGTGAAGCAATTCCACTCAATATTCGGACAAAAGCTGACACAGCAATCTGGACAGTCTGAGGCCCAGCAAAGTTCGAGCTGATCAGAGCGGGACGGATACTCGGCGGGACGATCAGAGCGAGACGGACACTGTTGCTGCGGGTGGTCTCGGTGACCTCGGCGGGACGGACACTCGGCGGGACGATCAGAGCGGGACGGACACTGTTGCTGCGGGTGGTCTCGGTGACCTCGGCGGGACGATCAGAGCGGGACGGACACTGTTGCTGCGGGTGGTCTCGGTGACCTCGGCGGGACGATCAAAGCGGGACGGACACTGTTGCTGCGGGTGGTCTCGGTGACCTCGGCGGGACGATCAGAGCGGGACGGGCACTGTTGCTGCGGGTGGTCTCGGTGACCTCGGCGGGACGGACACTCGGCGGGACGATCAGAGCGAGACGGACACTGTTGCTGCGGGTGGTCTCGGTGACCTCGGCGGGACGATCAGAGCGGGACGGACACTGTTGCTGCGGGTGGTCTCGGTGACCTCGGCGGGACGATCAGAGCGGGACGGACACTGTTGCTGCGGGTGGTCTCGGTGACCTCGGCGGGACGATCAGAGCGGGACGATCAGAGCGGGACGGACACTGTTGCTGCGGGTGGTCTCGGTGACCTTGGTGACCTCTGCGGGACCAGTCGGGAGCCCAGGTCGATGGTCCGGGGCCGGCCGGCTGACCGGGCGGGCCGCCGCCGCCGCCGGCAGCATGCTCAGTATCGATCAAACTGGCGTGCCGCGTGCTCAGTATCGATCAAACTGGCGTGCCGCGTGCTCAGTATCGATCAAACTGGCGTGCCGCGTGCTCAGTATCGATCAAACTGGCGTGCCGCGTGCTCAGTATCGATCAAACTGGCGTGCCGCGTGCTCAGTATCGATCAAACTGGCGTTCCGCGTGCTCAGTATCGATCAAACTGGCGTGCCGCGTGCTCAGTATCGATCAAACTGGCGTGCCGCGTGCTCAGTATCGATCAAACTGGCGTGCCGCGTGCTCAGTATCGATCAAACTGGCGTGCCGCGTGCTCAGTATCGATCAAACTGGCGTGCCGCGTGCTCAGTATCGATCAAACTGGCGTGCCGCGTGCTCAGTATCGATCTAACTGGCGTGCCGCGTGCTCAGTATCGATCAAACTGGCGTGCCGCGTGCTCAGTATCGATCCAACTGGCGTGCCGCGTGCTCAGTATCGATCAAACTGGCGTGCTCAGTATCGATCAAACTGGCGTGCCGCGTGCTCAGTATCGATCAAACTGGCGTGCTCAGTATCGATCAAACTGGCGTGCCGCGTGCTCAGTATCGATCAAACTGGCGTGCCGCGTGCTCAGTATCGATCAAACTGGCGTGCCGCGTGCTCAGTATCGATCAAACTGGCGTGCCGCGGCGCTCAGTATCGATCAGACTGGCGTGCCGCGTGCTCAGTATCGATCAAACTGGCGTGCTCAGTATCGATCAAACTGGCGTGCCGCGTGCTCAGTATCGATCAAACTGGCGTGCCGCGTGCTCAGTATCGATCAAACTGGCGTGCCGCGTGCTCAGTATCGATCAAACTGGCGTGCCGCGTGCTCAGTATCGATCAAACTGGCGTGCCGTGTGCTCAGTATCGATCAAACTGGCGTGCCGCGTGCTCAGTATCGATCTAACTGGCGTGCCGCGTGCTCAGTATCGATCAAACTGGCGTGCCGCGTGCTCAGTATCGATCAAACTGGCGTGCCGCGTGCTCAGATCGATCAAACTGGCGTGCTCAGTATCGATCAAACTGGCGTGCCGCGTGCTCAGTATCGATCAAACTGGCGTGCCGCGTGCTCAGTATCGATCAAACTGGCGTGCCGCGTGCTCAGTATCGATCAAACTGGCGTGCTCAGTATCGATCAAACTGGCGTGCCGCGTGCTCAGTATCGATCAAACTGGCGTGCCGCGTGCTCAGTATCGATCAAACTGGCGTGCCGCGTGCTCAGTATCGATCAAACTGGCGTGCCGCGTGCTCAGTATCGATCAAACTGGCGTGCCGCGTGCTCAGTATCGATCTAACTGGCGTGCCGCGTGCTCAGTATCGATCAAACTGGCGTGCCGCGGCGCTGCTGCACGGTCGTCGCCGTGATAGCACCGCGCCATGCACCGACTACAATGACCGTCGCCACGGCTAATGTAATTCCGATAGGTGCAACAAATCCTCTTTGTCGAATAAGGGTAAATATATTTGTGTTGGTGAAAGCAGGAGGCAAGGACGCAGGAACCGCGGGGGCAGAGGGGGCAGCTGCCCCCTCAACTTTGTTTTTGAGCGGGGGCGCCGCCCCACCAACTTTGAGGAGTTGATTTCGATGTTTTATCTGCAGCATGCCACTGACCTTTAATAATAACCATATCAAGGTAAGAAATACTTTGGAAGAAATAATATTTGACTTTATTCAATTTAAGTCATCTTTTCAGTCACACATGACACCTATCAGTCATTTCAAGGATTACAATTTGAATTGGTGATATTTCAGTGAATCTGGTGGGGCGGTGGTGGCGTCACCGTTGCGGCCGCCATTTACGTTTCTAGTTCGAGCCGATCCGGAACCATATGACAGCTTTGATGACGTCACCAAATTCGGTGCTTTGCCCTTCGTGATCGCGATCACGATTGGAATCGCGATTGCGATTTTTGGCGATCGCTATACCTGTAGGTAGGTATGAACCCCCGAGGCCCGACCCAGCGGAGCGCCTCGTCAAGTATTTGTTTCCTGAGCCGCAGCGAAGCGAACGCAAAGGCGGATCCAAGGGGGGGGGGAGGCAACGGGTCATGACCCCAAGGTTGTTCAAGGGGGAAAAAATATGCCCCCCCCAAGATATGAAGTATAATACATGCTATACAGTTGCTGACGGGCTGACGACGCGTTCTACCCCTCGCCCTCAAGTCAACAATTTATCGCTGACGGCTGACGGTCTGCTACCCCTCCTCCCCCCCACCGGTCAACAACTTTTCGCTGAATCCTGCCCCCTCAACTTGAACATAGTTCCTGCGTCCCTGGCAGGAGGCACGCAAGGATGGAGGAACTTACAGTAGTCGTAAAAGTTGTACTTAGGAGGGCGAATTACGTGACGTATAATCCCAGTAATGGCTCATTATAGAAGCGGTTATGTGTCGTATTATTTGGTGACACATGCCATATTCATTTGCTATTCTCCACGACGCAACCAAACCAGCCGCAACAGGAGGGACCAAAACAGAGGATCCAGTCGCTTCTTGCTGTCTATTCTGTTCTTTTGAATTCCGAATCAGTGCAGTTATCACCGTGCAGTTGTGTAGTTTCATGCGTCGGGGTATATCATTCTCTGTATTGTTGACTTGGGGCTTAGTTTCCTCAAGTCAAAGGATGGCTTAGAGTTATCCACTCTACCACCATAAGCCTTGCAGTCCAGTTTATACGAGGGGCGGCTGATAAGTTCGCGGCCTGACCATGACAAAGACTAGCTAGGATCCCGGACGCGTTTTTTTCTTGACGTACGCTCATTTGTTAGTAACACACTCATTCCAGCGGTCCTGACATATCAAATGCCATTCCTATAGAACCCTTTATATCTGGCCTCCAGAAACGCCTCTATGGCCTCACTGACGTCATTATCGAAGGCAAAGCAGTGTCAACTCATCCCATTTTTTCATGTTTGGAACATTGTACAGGTTTAAGAACAAAAAGGAGTCCATTGGAGCTAGTGCAGGGGAGTATGGCGGATGCGGGACGAGTTCGAACCTCCAGTACTCAATGACATTCGTGGCTGCCGTGCTGATGTGTGGCGGAGCACTGTCCTGGTGGAGCATTACGCTTTTTGTGAGCACGTCTCGTCGCTTCCTCTTGCTTTTCTCTTTCAGTCACTTCAGTAAATCATCATAGCAGGTCCCGGTTAAAGTTTAAGCGTTTTTCCAGGAAGTCCAGTACGCTTGGTCCTTTCAGTATCCCAAACAATTGTGTTGTGGCCTTGCCAGAAGACTTCGTCTTCGGAGGTGAAGAACCTGGATGTTTCCATCGTTTGGGCTGTTCTTTCGTCTCCTGTTGAAGGTGATGGACCCATTTGTATCCATATTCACAATTCTGCCAAGAAAGTCATCTGCTTCAGAAATACTGGCAAACCTCTTGAAGCGTCGCGACAAACCTTTTTTGATAAGTTCCAGGAGGTTTAGGGACCCATCGAGCCGAGACCTTCGACATAGCCAGACCGTCAATGATAACGATATGAACGCGTTCCTTGGAGATCCTAAGTTCCGTAGCGATGAATCGCTCCGCAACTCGTCGATCAACCACAATCATGGCATAAACTTATCCCATGAAGTCGTGGATGGTGACGGGGACAGGCCTTTCAGGTCACGTGCTATCTTCAAGGCTGGCTCCTCCGTGCAGGAAATCTGGTGTCCACCTCCTCACTATTGCATATTACGAGGCTGTATTCCCTAATGTTCGCACCATGTCTTCATGGATCTGCTTGAGCGTCATCCTTTTCATTTTTAGGCACATTCCTACGGCACACTGCCCGATATTGACTATTCCCTTAAAACAGCCAACTTCCAAACTTGAAATGGCAGTAGCACAAATTCAAAAATAGTTAGAACAACGAATCGTGGTGTGTACGCCTACAACTCATCACACATTATATTGTGTGAAAACGAGCCATCTGGTTCGCGCCTTTCTATATCAGGCCGCGAACTTATAAGCCGCCCCTCGTATCACAGGACAGACATTGCGGGCTAGTCTACCTCACAGGACACTGGACAGACATTGCGGGTCAGTCTACCTCACAGGACAGACATTGCAGGCCAGTCTACCTCACAGGGCAGACATTGCGGGCCAGTCTAAATCACGGGGCAGGCATTGCGGGTCAGTCTACCTCACAGGACACTGGACATACATTGCGGGCCAGTCTACCTCACATGACAGACATTGCGGGTCAGTCTAACTCACAGGGCAGACATTGCGGGTCAGTCTACCTCACAGGGCAGACATTGCGGGTCAGTCTAACTCACAGGGCAGACATTACAGGCTAGTCTACCTCACAGGGCAGGCATTGCGGGTTAGTCTACCTCACATAATGGACACTTTTAGTTGCCTTATCTGAAACGGCTGGCATTTCTCGCCATCCTTTCTCACAGGGTAGCACCATTGGGCCCAGACCTTGCTCACCGCTCCGCGCACGCTCTGCAGCTGCGCCAGATACAAACACAAATACATCTCCGGCGGAGAGAGGACCCTGCCAGAGAGCAGCCGGTGCCGGGCAGCGGGGGAGGACCTGCCCGAGAGCAGCCGGTGCCGGGGAGCGGGAAGCGGACCTGCCCGAGAGCAGCCGGTGCAGGGGAGCGGGAAGCGGACCTGCCCGAGAGCAGCCGGTGTTGGTGAGCGAGAAGCGGGCCTGCCCGAGAGCAGCCGGTGCCGGGGAGCGGGAAGCGGACCTGCCCGAGAGCAGCCGGTGCCGGGGAGCGGGAAACGGACTTGCCCGAGAGCAGCCGGTGCCGGGCAGCGGGAAGCGGACCTGCCCGAGAGCCGCCGGTGCCGGGGAGCGGGAAGCGGACCTGCCCGAGAGCCGCCGGTGCCAGGGAGCGGACAGCGGGGAGCGGGGAGCGGGCAGCGGGCAGCGGAGAGCAGACGGGCTGCCCGGGACGGACCGGGCTGTCGTAAGCTGGTACCGGATGTCTATTTCCATTCAGGTCGATAGCGGGCCGCAGCGGGCGGCAGCCGGCGATCCATTGACAGCGGCCGCCGCTGCCAGCTCCAGCGGGGCCGGGTCTGCAGCATGCAAAGCTGGACATGGGGTGACGCAATGCCTCCCACTTCGCCGGCGACCTGGCGGCGCACCGCGCAGGACCGACTGACATGTTACTGCGTGCACTGTACACTGTACACTGTACAGGCAGGCACTCGTGTGTTAACACCTGAGGTGGCGTGGGTGTCCCGTCCCCGACCGCCCGTCCCCTCCGCGGCTGGGCACGACGACGAAGTTAGCCGACAGCGTGCGACACACGACAAAGACACGGCCCGCACAGCGGCAGTCGGGGGCCGCGGCAGTTCACTCGCAGTGACCTCACTTAACCCTCCTCCCGCGGGACCGGCTTTCGGGGAGGCCTGCCGGGCCGCTGCGCCGCGTGGACCCGCCGGCCTCCTGCCGGGGTCCGCCCGGTGTCGCCGCGCGGACCCCGGCAGTCTGCGGACAGTTTATAATACAGGTGCCGCTGCAGGCCGGACCCGATCGCCCCAGTACTGACGAGGCAGCTGCTGCAGTCGCAAAACAGAGAGAACTTCGGCCTTCACCTGGCAGGCAGGTAAGCAGCGTTCTCAGGCGGTTGATTGAGGGGTGGGGAACCTACGCAGGCACCTTTGTGCGACAACACAGCAACTGTGAAGAAACAAATTAAATGGCTGAACTGCAAAATGGAGTGTTCTGTAATCATTTGCTCCGTGACAAAGACAAATTTATTACCTGTGTCCTGTGTAAATACCATATATGGAAGGCAGTACGCATCAAACACTCACATGAAAGTGAGCTTGTTGCTTTTATGATCAACGGTGGCTTGCTTGTATAATGATACCACCATTATGTATATCATAAAGACATAAAGTCATAAATACATAAAAGTGCAACAAAGAGCCCCTTGGGCCCATCGGAGGTTGCACATCCACATCACCAGTCTAACCCATTTCATCATCTTTAACTTTTAAAAAGAAACATAATCCAACGAGTAGGTAATTATGAAACATCACCTTCTCTGTAAAGTGTTAATCCAGTCTACTTTTGAAGGAAGTGAGTGCCGCTGAAGCGGGAACAGTTACAGCGGTGAGTACCCCTGGTATAATACTCCAATGACCTGCAACCCTTCTACTGAATAGCGACAGATGTAACCCGGTCCTTCGTTGTTTGATGAGTCTATACTGGTGACCTCTGCCTCGATTTTCCCTGCTGAATTCAAACTTCCCCTCTACCTTTAAGTATCGGTAATGCTGATCATTTACGAATTTAGGGAGTTCAATCAGATTCCCTCAGTCTCTTAGGTTTCTGTATCAGAGTGAGAACATACCACATTTATTTAATCTACCCTTATAAGGTAAACCACAAGAACGATTTAACATTTTAGTTTCCCTGTATGCACTCTTTCTAACAACCAGCAATCCCTTTCATATGCTGGAGACCAGGGCTCACACATCAGCTCACAAGCATGCGATCCCGAACCTGTAACAACAAGAGCCGCCAGTATGGGAGGTCACCTTTGAGCAGCATGGAATAGGTGTATCAGGTCTTGAG
This sequence comes from Chirona hameri, assembly GCA_036785665.1. Taxonomy (NCBI): domain Eukaryota; kingdom Metazoa; phylum Arthropoda; class Thecostraca; order Balanomorpha; family Balanidae; genus Chirona; species Chirona hameri. The sequence continues at coordinate 57,261 of JAXIVJ010006942.1, forward strand.
TAATGGGATCGATCATCGAAGTCGGCATCCAATGGGCATTTGACAATCCAACGGCAATATCAGGGTCTGCTGGGATTATCCCATGCCATTCCATATAAACTTCGTAAGCTTGACGTCATTAATTCAACCAAGCCTCAAGTGTGCGGTTCAACACGCGCCTTGGAGGGCCTCTGAAAATTACACGGCACTGGAGGGGTAGGGGGGGGGGGGGGTGTCGGATTAGCCCCCGCTAAGACCACAGCCCCATAAGAACTACAATAACGAAATTTATAGGGTAGAGAGATGCTATGGGGAACTCTGGTTTGTGAAAATTTCATGATCCTAGGTCAATATTTCCAAGGTCAAATGAGGTCAAATATGTTAAACTTTGTTTGTTATGTGCTCCTTGGCTTGACATTATTATGGAACGCAGTGATAGCATGTATATACCCCAAAAATAGGCTTAAATGATTCGTTGCAATGTCTAATGATACAACAGGTATGATATAAGTTGCATTTGACCTCAGGTCATTTACATATTAACATCTCATTGCGTTCATTTTTGAGACATTTTACAGTTTTTTTCTCTAATGGCCTATAACTCAAAAGATTTTCTGCCGATTTTTATTTTCTTACTTTAAACGACGCGCCGTTCATTTTTAGCAGGCACACAAAACATGATGCATATCAACCCGTAAAATCAGGAGATATTCAAAAGAAGAAGAAAAAAAACAGGAGAGTGGGCGGATTTTGCCGCCTCCCCCCTCATCCAGTGCGCGTGATAAATCAGCATAATTATCTCTTTAAATAGCAACAGCTGTCGTAATTTCACATTGATAATGCTTTCGCTCTCAAATAAGTACCACACACTCTCTCGCATTCATCACAGGGACTACGTTGACAAATAAGCACTTCTTTCCCCAAGAAGAGACGGGTGGGGGCAGTGTTGCGACTGTGCGAAACTCGCAGTGAACTAACCTTGATGCGTATCGGCTCAGCAGCCGGGTCGCACTGCCTGGCCCCTCCGGCGGCCGGCTGGATGTCGGCGCTGCCCGTGGACATCCTCAACACGTGATGGGGGATCCACTGCTGCGTTACCACCTTCCCAGGACCGCCCCTGACACGCCGGGCCACGAATATCGCCTGCAGGGGGACAGCGGACGGCGTCAGATCAGCAGAGGACGGCAGACAACGTCAGTTTTGCCTTAGGAGGTTCGGTACCGTCAGCCGACTGTGGCGTCAGCTGTCGGCTGATCTTAGCATCGGCAGAGTCAGCTGATTGCTGTCAGAACACTGGTGTCAGCCGACTGTCAGATCGTCAGAGTCGAAGACGATTGCTAGACTGGCGGCGTCAGCTGATCATGAGATGAACAGCGACATGGTAAATACACAATAATACAAACTTGAAGAACAAAGTTACAGTATATATGTAGAGAAAGACCTGGTACAAGTATAACACACACACACACACACACACACACACACACACACACACACACACACACACACACACACACACACACACACACACACACACACACACACACACACACACACACACACACACACACATACACACACACACACACACACACATATATATATATATATATATATATATATATATATATATATATATATATATATATATATATATATATATATATATATCCATTCAATGGCGCTGGCTTCGGGATCCCAACTCAGCAAAAAGTTACGCTTAGCTGAGTGGGGTCCACGAAGCACCAGCAAGAAGCGCTTGCAAATTGACCAAACTTTGTCCTCCACCCTGTGTGACTGATATCCCCTTTACTAACATCGTGAATGCATGGTGTATTGTTTGTTTGTTGGGGCTTAAGGGCGCGACGACTGCATGGTAAATTGGCGCCCATAACAGTAATGAATGGTGTAAAAAGTGGTACAAAGTGGTCGCATCGCTCAGCTAACACATCGACATCCACATAAAGCTATTGAAAGGCGAATTGGCCGCCTATACAATACTGTTCGGGCTGTGTTGGACAATCGGTGCAGTCGATCTGATATATGAGCGTTGTTGAACAAAATCATTTTGCTGCTGAACTTGCTCATAAAGGTCATATCGAGTTGTAAAACACGCCATGTTCGGAACTTGCTGGTCGTGACCATAACGACCAAACTTCCATGCAAGTTCAGCACGTGTATTGACTAAACCCGTGCCTCTAGCTGCTTTCGAGTCCGCTCCGAATGCAACTCTTCTTCTACGTTCTGTTTTTCCAGCAATGGCACAGCTGCGCCGCCACTTGGCCACATACAGCTCAGTTTTCCAGCAAATCTGCGCTGCCAGACCGCCCAGCCCGGACTGTTGTCTGGTCTGGTGGGGTAACCTGGTCTGGTGACCTGTTGTCCTGTCGCCTCCGTATCCCCCGTGGCCGAGTGTTTGTTCTGCCTCACTCTGTAACCTGCCCAGCCCACCCTGAGTTCACTGCAGTCAAGGCCGAGCCGGCTATCGCAGCTCCAACTTAACCAGCTCCGTCCCACGAGAGTGCCCTGCTCCGTCCCACGAGAGGGCCCTGGCCAGCATGGTGGTCTCATCGACGGCTACCAGGCTGGGCTGGGCTGGGCTGGGCTGGGCTGGGCTGGGCTGGGCTGTGCTGGGCTGTGCTGGGCTGTGCTGTGCTGGGCTGTGCTGGGCTGGGCAGGGCTGGGCTGGGCTGGGCTGGGCTGGGCTGGGCTGGGCTGGGCTGGGCTGGGCTGGGCTGGGCTGGGCTGGGCTGGGCTGGGCTGGGCTGGGCAGGGCAGGGCTGGGCTGGGCTGGGGGCTGGATCCTGTCTAATGTGCGCACAGCCTCTGCCTCTGCAACATTCAAATTGCATTCCTCAGAATTGTATCACCAATTGCTGATGTTAATCTGTCACATCATATTTTCATGCTCACCGATCACAATAATGGTGACGCAAATGAAATGTAATTTTAGGCCTGTTTTGCTCAGTTTATTAGACCATTTTGAACCTAACTGTGGGCCGGAGCAACATGCTTGTGATGACAAAATCGATGTGAATGGGCTCCTAACGGCCAATCAGCGTGTTTGTATAGTCAGCCAGCCGACGGGCAGCACGTCCCCTGTGACCAAACGGAAACTGCTGTCCCTCGGACGGCACCGGCGTTGTCAACAACTCAAGGCGCAGTCTTATAGTGATCGCAAGGTCTCAGCTGCAGTGCTGTATTGTTCAGCAGGTACCAGATATAGTGTTGTGGTGTTGAGAAGGTCCCGGCTATAGAGTTATAGCGTTCAACAGGCAAAAGCTGCACCGTCATGTTTATCACGTCCCAGATGTAATGTTGTGGTGTCCAGAAGTTCCCGGGCATAGTGCCTTAGTGTTTGTCCGGCTGCAGTTGTAGCGTTGAAGTGTTCAGCAGGTCACAGCTGCCATACTTGGGTGTGCTCTGAAGCGGACAACGGTCTCATCTCCTGTAACCCTGACCTGGTGACCGTATGCCCGCCGGTCCCCGGGGGTCGGCCATGTCGCTGGCCTTTCCACTCGGACAGCAGATTGAGTGTCAGCGCCAGCGTCGATTCATCAGATGGAACTACGACCCGGCCGGCCAGCGCTACATCCAGAAATGGCCGCTCAGGCCGGCCCAGCGAAAACCGCCTCACCGCCGCTGGCGATAAAACAGCGGCGGGGCGCGCGACGGCCTGAAGGGGAGAGCCGGCACCAGTGACGGATGTCCGGGGTATCGGCACCAACGTGGCTGAGAAACGTATAAGGAATAAATCTGTCCCGCAGCCTGCTCCTTCGTCTGAGAGGGTAGGACAACTTATTCAATAGCTGCAATTATCATTTGTGGCGATGGTCGGACATGACTATGCAGCTTATAAGCCTGGTCTTACGTCGCTGTCAAACAAACTTAGACATAAAATAGTTATATGACTAGTGCTAACCCGTCCGCTCCGCCGGGCGATTACTGGTGTCCAATGGTGGTGCAAGCCAGTGATAGGCAATTATGGATTGATAACCCGTACTACCCGCGACACCTGTCGTACCTATAATACGTTGTTGTACCAGTCATACACCCGAAGTACCCGTCAAAAACCTACGGTGCCCGACATACACCCGTAGTACCCGTTGTGCCCCTGGGGAACACGTGATAACCCCGTTATAGCCGACACTCACCCATTATACCCGTGGAACACCTATAGCACCCGTTATACACCAGTTAAACCCGTGAAAACTCCACCCAGGCTTAGCGTATATGTTCATTGATATATGCCGTACCGTATGCCGATGACCTTCGTTTGGCAGTGATTCCGTGGTTGCTTGACATTGGTTGTGGCACTGTAGTATCCGTGGTCGGATCTGACTGACTTTCGTCTGGAGTGAGGCGATGTAAAACTCGTATCCGTAAACTGTTTTTGTACGGTAAAATAATTCTTAACACCTCCTTCTATGTTAGTTACAGCACAGAACCTTCGCCCAAAACTGCACAAACTAAAACTGTCTGTAACTATCGTATCAAATGCGTCGGAAATGTACGAATTATACACCGCTCGGTAGCACGTACATCACGTGCTTATAGCAAAATGGTACTGCAATGTAGAACTGCCGCTTTACTGACTGTTAAATTCGTTCCGGAGAGGACAGACAGACAGACAGACAGACAGACGCTTATCACATAGTAATATAGATGTAACAATATGACTATGTCCTGTGTCTCCGCTCACTTGAGCTGGTTACAAGGCTTACTACCATAGAGCCGGAATGTGTTACAAGTTCAGCAAAAACTATGCTATGTTGACTGAGACTAAGGCGATTTGAGTCTTCGCTGCGAGAACATTGATGGGGTTTGGTATATCACCACAAGGCTTCATAAATATAGTAGCTAAAACACGCAATGTTACTTAGCCAAAGTTCAATGCTGCCAGGTTTCCGCTGTAATGGATCCACCGTTTGTCTCAGGCGTTTTGCAGTCATGCCTGTCACACGAGAATAAGTTGGCCATCACGGTAGTGTGGCACGTGACTGGGGCACGCAACTCTCTGCTCTCTGCAGGCGTCCCGCCACCGGCCCAGTCCAGGCTGAGATGTCACAGCTCGCTCAGAGAAATCCGAACTCTAACATAGATCTCAAGCGCACTATGATTACGCGCAAATACCAACTGCCTGTCATGTCCTAATCACTGACCCAAAACAATCCAATCTTTCGTTTTTATCCTGTATGCACCCTAATTATTTAGATTAGATCATTGATCATTCATTACCCGATAGGACTGCGACCCCCAAAGTATTCGTCCCGGATAACAATATCACGATTCCTTTCTTTATCGAACTTCCCAGACATACTTCATCTCTCACATCTAAGCCACATGGGTGTGAGGAACGGTAATACACATCTGTTCTGTTTCATAATACAATGTAACTGGTGTATTTTATCTGAGCACGGATTTTATCTTTCTACAATGTTGTAAAAACAAGTATTATGTGGGCCTCTCATCAATCATGCTGGTAATTTTATTTTTTATTTGAATAAATTTAGTCTGAATGTTTTTGAATGGATGGATTTCCCAGGTCAGGCCCCAAGCTAAGCATAGCTTGTTGCGCAAGCCCTGACCCCACCACCCGATCAAACAATTCCTGGCGTCCGGCAGAATTTAGAAGCGAAAGTTTTACGTGCCCGACATATCTGGACACGGTCCGCCCCGCCCTCTGACGTCCCCTGACCTTGAGTGTGACCTCTGCCACCGGCCACAGGCCATCCCAGTCAGGGGCAAATAGCGAGCGCCGAAGCGACTCGAACCCGGGCTGCCACTACCGGGTGAGGTCAGAAACCCGGCGCTCTCCCAACTGAGCCACAGGGGCGGTAATGTCAGGCACCCTGCAGGCTGGGCCAGATCTGTTGCAAGACGTTCGCACTGAGTTTTCATTCCATTTGCTTTTGTTTCGCAACATACCTATATGATCATCAAATTTATGAATTGATCATTCTTCTGACAAAGTTCAAGCTAAGAATTAGCACGTTAAATGCCGGAGAAAAGTTATGATTGATGAGTAGTTGATAATACTAGCCTGGAAACCATCATACAAAGTTTGCTCGTGAAAGGTTCGCTCATGTGATCCAGCTAGACAAGAGCTGGCCGAGAGTGACAGCAGCTGAGCGTCATGTGATCCAGCTAGACGAGAGCCGGCCGGGTGACAGCAGCTGAGCGTCCTGTGATCCAGCTAGACGAGAGCCGGCCGGGTGACAGCAGCTGAGCGTCCTGTGATCCAGCTAGACGAGAGCCGGCCGGGTGACAGCAGCTGAGGGTCCTGTGATCCAGCTATACGAG